>WNWK01030929.1:0-23111 GCA_009830355.1 Cherax destructor
TTTGCACTATTGGCCTGAGATGCCTGGTCAGCACAAAATGGGTCTTAAACCTTGGTGTGCGCAGTATTAAAAAATCTGGGACCACTTAGTACCTTGTGGGAGCACCAGTTCAATTGAGCGCCAGCTAGAGCAAACTTCGCGGCAAACACCAAGGATTCACTGATGTCATGTCGTATTACCACTCCCCTTTTATGAGGAAAGTGATGTTGACCCCCAAGTTTAGTGGCTTTGAGGTGGATGTGGCCACAAGTGGTCGTGGAAATATCAAAAACCTCGATAATAACCCAAGTGCAACATTTGTGCAACACCCTTTCAATTTTAATAATAATAATAATAATAGTTTATTTGGACCACTGGTAGTGTCATCCTGCCAGAATGTCCTATAACCTATGTCCTAAGTAAAAATAAGCAATTCTGGAACATGTAATACGTGTTTGGCAGGCTGGCTGGCCAGCTGACTGGCAGGTGGCTGGCTGGACAGCTGGCTGGCTGATTGGCTGTCTCTCTCTCCGTCTGTCTGTCTGTATCTATCTTTGTCTATCTCTTTCTCTGTATCTCTGTCTCTATCTCACAGGAACACATATGTAAATACAGCTGGCTGGCTGATTGGCTGTCTCTCTCTCTGTCTGTCTGTCTGTATCTATCTTTGTCTATCTCTTTCTCTGTATCTCTGTCTCTTTCTCACAGGAACACATATGTAAATACAATTATGCATAGTGTAAATTACCTAGGATAACCCAAAAATTCCAGACAAAGTGCTAAACTGTGCTTATAGATATAAAATGCATTATAAGCATGACTGACAACTGGCAAGTACAGTGGACCCTCGCCATTCGAATTTAATCCGTTCCAGGAGCTTGTTCTTAACGTGAAATGTTCGAAAGGCGATTTAATTTTTCCCATAAGAAATAATGGAAATACAATTAATCCGTTCCAGAAATCCAAAAATATATAAAAAATATTATATTTTAATAAAATTAAGCTTCTACATAGACAAAAACATTAAATACTACAGTGCTGTACTACTAAAAGTATTAATAAATAAATGCAAGTCTTTTTACTTACCATTATTGAAGATTGTTGATGGCATATGGAAGAGAGGGAGGAGGAGGGAGGGAGGGAGGGGGTTAGTGTTTGGAAGGGAATCCTTCCAGAAGGACTTCAGGTACCAAAGCCCTATCTGGGGTTACTTCTTTTCTTTGTCTTTTAATCCCACTAGGACCAGCTTGGGAGTCACTGGACACTTTAACAAAATAACTGTCCACAGTCCTCTGTTTCTGGCGCCTTTTCAACATGTTCCTGAAGAAGGACATTGTTTGGTCACTGAAAATTGCTGCTGTTATGGCTTGTTTGAGCTTGTTCAGGGTGGTATTTTTCAACAAAACTTTGCAATCTATTCCACATTGTACACATCTCCTTAATCTCTGAAGAAGGCACCTTCTTCAGCCCCTCTTCCTCCTCCTTCTCCCTTGAATCAATAGCCTCAAATCTGGTCTGATGCTCTTCCATTTCCAGCTCTTGCAGCTCTTGAGTTGTTAGCTCTACCCTGTGGCCCTGCACTAGCTCTTCCACATCATCGCCACTCACCTCCAACCCCATGGACTTGCCCAATTCCACAATACAGTCCACAACAGGCACAGGGTCGGCAGGGTCAGGGTCAGCCTCAAACCCTTCAAAATCCCTCTGTTCGACACAACCTGGCCACAATGGTCTCCAAGCAGAGTTCAAAGTCCTTGAAGTCACTCCCTCCCAAGCCTTGCCTATAAGGCCTATGCAGCTGTAGATATTGAAATGATTCTTCCAGAACTCTCTAAGGGTCAATTCACTGTCCGAGGTCATTTCAAAGCACTTTTCAAACACTGCTTTTGTGTAGAGTTTTTGAAGTTACAGATGACCTGCTGGTCCATGGGCTGGAGGAGAGGAGTGGTGTTAGGAGGCAAGAACTTCAGTTTTATAAATTTGAAGTCTTCACACAGTAGGTCTTCCATGTTTTGAGGATGTGAAGGAGCATTGTCCAGCAACAGGAGGCACTTTTTGTCCAAACCCTTTTCCTGTAGGTATTTTCTCACACTGGGGCCAAACACTTCATGGATCCAGTCACTGAAAAGGTGCTTTGTGACCCATGCATTCTGACTAGCTCTCCACAAGACACACAATCTACTTTTGACGACATTGTGTCTCTTGAACACTCTGGGATTTTCTGAGTGATACACTAGTAAAGGCTTTAATTTAAAATCCCCACTAGCATTACTACACATCATGAGAGTTAGCCTGTCTTTCATAGGCTTGTGTCCTGGCAGTGCCTTTTCCTCCTGAGTAATGTAGGTCCTGTTGGGCATTTTCTTCCAAAACAGGCCTGTTTCGTCACAATTGAACACTTGTTCAGGTTTCAATTTTTCAGTCTTTATGTAGTCCTGAAACTCCTTTATGAATTTTTCAGCTGCATATTTGTCTGAACTGGCAGCCTCACCATACCTTACCACATTATGTATGCCACTACGATTTTTAAATCTCTCAAACCAGCCTTTGCTGGCTTTAAATTCACTACCATTACAATCAGCACTGGTTGCAGGCATTTTCTTTAAAAGATCGGCATGCAAGTTCCTTGCCTTTTCACAAATAATTGACTCAGACACACTATCACCCGCTAACTCTTTATCCTTGATCCACACCAGCAACAACTTTTCAATCTCTTCGATTATTTGTGGTCTGTTTTTGGCTTGCACAGTAACACCTTTTGCAACATCAGCTTGCTTAATTTCTTCCTTCTTAAGCAGAATAGAAGCGATAGTTGACCTGTTTTTGCCATATATCCTGGCAAGATCACACAATCGCACACCACTCTCGTATTTTTGTATTATTTCCTTCTTCATTTCTACGGTGTTTCTCACTTTTATCAGCCCAGGGGTACCCCTAGGAACTTTCTTGGGACCCATGGTAGCTTATTTCACAGTCGCACTTAATGAACAAACTCCAAAAAATTATAATTAAGTGTGAAATGTCTGGGGAAGCGTGCAGGGTATTGTTCTCTCGAGTGTAAACAACGCGGGACTGGCTCTCCACGCCTGCGCTGTGAGGCACCCAAGCGCCTGGGCTGACAGGTCACGAACGTATTCGTTCGACTCGCGATAATTTGTTCGCATGACGATTTCAAATTTTTTGTACTAATGACGATTTGTTCGACTGCCGAGCCGTTCGAATAGCGGGGTCCACTGTAATACGCATTTTCACTTGTTCAGGAATCAGACGTGATCATGTGTAATACCATTTGGTTCATGAGCAACTCTCTGAGACGAGAGATAAGCAGACAGAAAGACAGGCACACACAGGCAAATAGACAGACACACACACAGACAGAGAGCTAGACAGACAGATAGAGAGCTAGACAGATAGACAGAGAGCTAGACAGACAGATAGACAGACACAGTTTATGTGCAACAGTGAAAACAAATACAGTGGACCCACGGTTTTCGTAATTTATTCGTTCCAGAATGCTGTTCAAGTGCCATTACCAAATGAATTTATTTCCCTAAGGAATAATGTAAATTAGACTAGTCCTTTTAGACCCCCAAAAATACACTTACAAAAGCACTTACAAAAATACACTTACATAATTGTTCGAGTTTGGAGCATAACGAACACCAGGGGTCCACTGTAAAGCGAAGGCAGTATACGCTCATCAAATGTCACCATTGCTGCACTGTAGGCAGTGGAGTGACACACATCTTACATCATGCTTCAAGGGAACTTATTATTATTATTATATACTCCCGCGTATCCAAAACATTGCTGGGACCTATAAATACTATGTGCAGTGGTACCTTGAGTTTCAAAATTAATCCGTTCCAGAAGCTCGGCCGAAACTCAAATTGTTTGAAAGTCAAAGCAATATTTCCCATAAGAAATAATGTAAATCCAATTAATCCATTCCACCCAAAAATATTCACAAAAAAATTCATTTTTTAAAGAATAAATATAGTTTTACATACAGAAAACAATAAGAAATAAATATATCTATCACAATTGTTCTAATATGACATAATAAACAATATTAATAACATAGAAACATGATATATACTCTAGAATGAATAAAATATGTCATTACGTATGTCACGAGTGGTGGTGGTGGTGTTGTTGTTGTTGGGTTATCAGGGCCACTGGCAGCATAAGCCGTATAGGTGGTAGCAGCGGCGATGGTGTTGTCAGTGGCCTTATATACCTCCAATAACAATGGAGGAGTTAGTTTCGTGTTCTTTTTCTATCGCTTAATCGCTTAACTTACTTGCTACACTGTTAATGCTACACTTTATTGCTGGCTGGCTCTATAACCTTTATCGACTCCTGCTGCTTTAGTATCATACATGTCGTAGAATCACTGAAGAAGGCACATTCTCCCTCTCTCTTCCTCCTCCACTTTCGTACTTTGCTACAATTTCTTTCTTCAATTCTATCGTGTTTCTCACTTTCTTTACCAAAGGGCTGGCAATAGGAAGTTTCTTTGGGCCCATGGTTAATTATGTAGCAGTCGCACTCAATCAACAAGCAGAAAAAACAATGAATTACTGTGAAATATTTGGATGAAAGTGCAGGGACTCACAACGCATGCGCTGGCAGGCGGACAGCTCTGGTATGGCGGCCGAAACTCAAGGTACTGTTCAAAACTGAAGACCAAATTTAGCCGAAAAAAAGTGACCAAAACTCAAAATGGCCGAAACTCGAGGTTCCACTGTATATATTTCTAGACAATAGTATGTGACTAAGGTAGGTGAAAATGTTCACCTGTCACTGTGTTTGTGACTATTTGAGTACTATTTCAGTACCTAATATTAGTGTCAGAACAAAGATTAACTGAAATCACAAGAAATACTACAAGTTGTAATTATCAGAACATAAAAATTATACAATTTAAAAAAAAAATGAGAAAAAAAAGGTATTTTGGCAGTACTTCTGCATGAGGCAGCACTTCATGTTCCCATCAGGTGAGCGACAAGCGCCAACTTGCGGCCTTATATCTCTGTAAGTACTGACTCTAGAATTTTTTTTTATATATTACTTAATGTAAAAAAATGTTCTCTTCATTTAAAAAAAAAAAAAACTATTTGATATGAGAAATCATGAAAGCACTTGTAATTTCACTTTTTTCACTGTGCCTATTTTGTACATATATGCATTGTTTACTGTGATCTTATTGCAACAATACAGTACGTACTGTAATACTTAACAATAATTTTATCACACCATCAACAGCTGGATACTGTTATAAAGTGAAAGCTATCTCCCTAGGTGAGTACTAACCCATTCTCTGGAGACAAATCAAAAATTCATCCTCCTCCTCTTCATCAGGAGAATAGTAGTCTGTGTCAGTAGCCCTGCTACTATCTGTCTCATACTCATGAGCTGTTTTATAACTGCCCGTAGTAGTAGTGCTGCTAAAGCTGACAGTTTTCTTTCTGAATTCTGAGCGAGATGATGGATATTCAGTGTATCCATAAGCTTTGTCAAACTCTGAAATATCAAATATCCCGTTAGTTCATAATTTTGATTACTAAATTTAACATAATTGATATAATTATACAATTGCTGAATGTATGTATGTATGTGTACTCACCTAGTTGTGGTTGCAGGGGTCGAGTCACAGCTCCTGGCCCCACCTCTTCAAAGGCCGCTACTCGGTCACTCTACCCGCTCCATGAGCTTTATCATACCTCTCCTTAAAGCTATGTATGGATCCTGCCTCCACTACATCACCTCCCAGATTATTCCACTTCCTGACAAATCTGTGACTGAAGAAATACTTCTTAACATCCCTGTGGTTCATATGAGTCTTCAACTTCAAACTGTGACCCCTTGTTGCTGTGTCCCATCTCTGGAACATCATGTGTATGTGTATATGTGTGTGTGTGTACTCACCTATATGTGGTTGCAGGAATCGAGTCATAGCTCCTGGCCCCACCTCTTCACTGGTCGATACTAATTCACTCTCTCCCTGCTCCATAAGCTTTATCATACCTCTTCTTAAAGCTATGTATGGAACTTGCTTCCACTACTTCACTCTCCAGATTATTCCACTTTCTGACAACTCTCTAACTGAAGAAATACTTCCTAACATTCCTTTGACTCATCTGAGTCTTCAATTTCCAATTGTGACCCCTTGTTTCTGTGTCCCATCTCTGGAACATCCTGTCTCTGTCCACCTTATCTATTCCTCTCAGTATTTTGTATGTCATTATCATCTCTTCCTTAACCCTCCTGTCCTCCAGCATTGTCAGGCCGATTTCCCTTAACCTTTCTTCAATGACCTGCCCCTTAGTTCTGGAACTAATCTTGTTGCAAACCTTTGCACTTTCTCTAATTTCTTAACGTGCTTTACCAGGTGTGGGTTCCAAACTGGTGCTGCATACTCCAGTATGGGCCTGACGTACATAAAATAAAATAAATAAAATAAAATAAAATACTTTATTGAGACATTGTACAATTATATATGGTAGACCTAGTTATACATAGTTATTACATAGTTATTACTTAGTTATTAATGAGATGTACATGCCAAAAGCCCCTAATATGCTGTGCATTGCGGGCATTCTTAGGACTACTTAATTCTAGACTACATGGTAAAAAGTTATGGTTGATAATTTATAAAATAAGTAAAGTTGCATATCTAAGTTATAAAGTTTGAATATAAGTTGAACATATCAATTAATTGTAGCAATGCAACTAATTGAGTGAGATAACAATTTAAAACAATTAATTGCATTGCAGTTAGTTTATGTGGTCATTATAATGTAAGTGTTGTGGAAATAATTAGCTAAGTATGTAATATTCATAACAGGTTTTACATTCAATTGATTAGTCAGGTTTTTACGTTAAGTGATTATTCTACTTTGCTGGGAATGTTTGATATTGAGCAATTAGCTTTGGGTGAGAAGGTGGTTTTTTAGCATCGTTTTGAATTGGGGTACAGGTAGGGTTTCTTTGGCAATGACAGGTAATGAATTCCAAATTTTCGTGCCTTTTATATGCATTGAGTTTTTACATAGTGTTAGATGGACACGGGGAACATCGAGGAGTGATCTGCGTCTAGTGTTATGGTCATGTGTCCTGTTAAAATTGGTAAGGAGAAGTTTGAGTGGTGGGTTAATATTTGCATAGAGTGTTCTATGTATGTAATAGGCACAGTAGAAAGTATGGATGTCTTGTATGGTGAGTAAGTTTAGGTTTTTGAATATTGGTGGAGTATGTTGCCTGGAGGTATTGGAATGCTATTCTTAGGTTTGCCAGGCACCCATATGCTGCAGCAGTTATTTGGTTGATGTGCACCTCAGGAAATGTGCTCGGTATCATACTCACACTAAGATTCTTTTCCTTGAGTGAGGTTTGTAGCCTCTGGCCCCCTAGACTGTACTCCGTCATTGGTCTTCTTTGCCCTTAGTGTGTGTTTTTTTGTGTGCGCGCGTTTGCATGCATGCATGCGTGTGTGTGTGTGTACTCACCTAATTGTACTCACCTAATTGTACTCACCTAATTGTGGTTGCAGGGGTCGAGACTCAGCTCCTGGCCCCGCCTCTTCGCTGTCTGCTACTGGGTCTCTGCTCTCCCTGCTCCATGAGCTTTATCATACCTTGTCTTAAAACTATGTATGGTTCCTGCCTCCACTATATCTTTCTCTAGTCCATTCCACTTCCTGACTACTCTGTGGCTGAAGAAATGTTTCCTGACATCCCTTTGCGTATGTGTGTGTGTGTGTGTGTGTGTGTGTGTACTCACCTAATTGTACTCACCTAATTGTACTCACCTAATTGTGGTTGCAGGTGTCGAGACTCAGCTCCTGGCCCCGCCTCTTTGCTGTCCGCTACTGGGTCTCTGCTCTCCCTGCTCCATGAGCTTTATCATACCTCGTCTTAAACCTATGTATGGTTCCTGCCTCCACTATATCTTTCTCTAGACTATTCCACTTCCTGACTACTCTGTGGCTGAAGAAATGCTTCCTAACATCCCTTTGACTCATCTGAGTCTTCAGCTTCCAGTTGTGTCCCCTTGTTTCTGTGTTCCCTCTCTGGAACATCCTGTCACTGTCTACCTCGTCGATTTCCCGCAGTATTTTGTATGTCGTTATCATGTCTCCTCTGACCCTTCTTTCCTCCAGTGTTGTTAGTCCTATTTCCCTCAACCTTTCTTCATAGGACAGACCCCTGAGTTGTGAAATTAACCTTGTCGCAAACCTTTGCACTTTCTCTAGTTTCTTTATGTGCTTGACCAGGTGTGGGTTCCAGACTGGTGCTGCATATTCTAGTATGGGCCTGACGTACACGGTGTACAGTGTCTTGAACAATTCCTTGTTAAGGTAATGGAACGCTAATCTTAGATTTGCCAGTCGCCCGTGTGTGTGTGTGTGTGTGCATGCGTGCATGCGTATGTGTGTGTGTGATTGTTAGTTTTATGAATAACAGGAAGCTGATATCTTGGCACTAAGCAAAGTTAAATACATATAGTTAAAGAGTTTGAATGGGGAGAAGTAAATGGAATTAAGTCACAAGTACTCAATCTGAGAGAACAAAAGCTACTGAAGGAGGAGTGGTAATATTAAATGAGCAACTGAGGAAAGCAGTTTAAGGAACTTTTTTCCTTAAACTGCTTTCCTCAAGTTGCTTTATTCTTCTTTTCTTCCACTTGGCAGAGCAGTAGTTTGCTGGCTACATTACTCAGGCTTCCAACTGTATACCTCTCCTGCTGGCAGCATCTATAAGTCTGAGATAAGCATGTTTAGTTTGATACTTGCATATTTTAGCCTAATATCTCTTCTCTCCACATTTCTTTCCCTGTGCACCCAGGAAAGCCTCAACCCTCACTTCTCTCTCAGAGCTGCTCTTTTTTTTTTTTTTTTCAACAAGTCGGCCGTCTCCCACCGAGGCAGGGTGACCCAAAAAGAAAATACTTTCATCATCATTCAACACTTTCACCACACTGATACATAATCACTGTCTTTGCAGAGGAGCTCAGATACGACAGCTAAGAATAGTCCCTCCCAGCTGTCACTATCTCAGACCCCTCCTTTAAAGTGCAGGCATTGTACTTCTCATTTCCAGGACTCAAGTCCAACTAAATCAATTAACTGGTTTCCCTGAATCCCTTCACAAAATGTTACCCTGCTCACACTAAAACAGATCGTCATGTCCCAAAAACCATTCGTCTCCATTCACTCCTATCTAACACGCTCACACATGCTTGCTGGAAGTCCAAGCCCCTCGCGAACAAAACCTCCTTTACCCCTTCCCTCCAACCTTTTCTAGGACGACTCCTACCCCGCCTTCCTTCCCCTACAGATTTATACGCTCTCCAAGTCATTCTACTTTGATCCATTCTCTCTAAATGACCAAACCACCTCAACAACCCCTCTTCAGCCCTCTGACAAATACTTTTAGTAACTCCACACCTCCTGCTAATTTCCACACTCCGAATTTTCGGCAAAATATTTACACCACACATTGCCCTTAGGACATCTCCACTGCCTCCACCACCTCCTCGCTGCAGCATTTGCAACCCATGCTTCACACCCATATAAGAGTGTTGGTACCACTATACTTTCGTACATTCCCTTCTTTGCCTCCATGGATAACGTTTTTTGTCTCCACATATACCTCAACGCTCCACTCACCTTTTTTCCTTCATCAATTCTATGGTTAACCTCATCCTTCATAAACCCATACGCTGACAAGCCAACTCCCAAATATCTGAAAACATTTACTTCTTCCATAATCCCTTTCTCCAATGTGATATCCAATTTTTTCTTTATTTAAATCATTTGATACCCTCATCACCTTACTCTTATCTATGTTCACTTTCAACTTTCTACCTTTACACACCCTCCCAAACTCGTCCACTAACCTATGCAACTTTTCTTTAGAATCTCCCATAAGCACAGTATCATCTGCAAAAAGTAACTGTGTCAACTCCTATTTTGCATTTAATTCCCCAACACCCTAGTATTTATTTCTTTTACAACCCCATCTATAAATATATTAAACAACCATAGTGACATTACACATCCCTGTCTAAGACCTACTTGTACCGGGAAGTAATCTCCCTCTCTCCTACACACCCTAACCTGAGCTTCACTATCCTCATAAAAACTCTTTACAGCCTTCAGTAACTTATTACCTATTCCATACACTTGCAACATTTGCCACATTGCTCCCCTATCCACTCTATCATATGCCTTTTCTAAATCCATAAATGCAATGAAAACTTCCCTACCTTTATCTAAATACTGTTCACATATATGCTTCACTGTAAACACTTGATCTACACATCCCCTACCCACTCTAAAGCCTCCTTGCTCATCTGCAATCCTACTCTCTGTCTTACCTCTTTACCTGGTATACTCAGTATACCAGTTTACCTGGTATACTCAGTAAACTTATTCCCCTATAATTCTTGCAATCTCTTTTATCCCCCTTCCCTTTATATAAAGGAACTATACATGCTCTCTGCCAATCCCTAGGTACCTTCCACTCTTTCATACATTTATTAAACAAAAATACCAACCACTCCAACACGATATATCCCCCTGCTTTTAACATTTCTGTCATGATCCCGTCAGTTCCAGCTGCTTTACCCCCTTTCATTCTACGTAATGCCTCACGCACCTCCCCCACACTCACATTCTGCTCTTCTTCACTCCTAAACGATGTTATACCTCCCTGGCCAGTGCATGAAATTACCGCCTCCCTTTTCTCATCGACATTTAAAAGTTCCTCATAATATTCCCGCCATCTACCCAATACCTCCAGCTCCCCATCCACTAACTCCCCTACTCTGTTTTTAACTGACAACTCCATTCATTCCCTAGGCTTTCTTAACTTGTTTATCTCACTCCAAAACTTTTTCTTATTTTCTGCAAAATTTCTTGACAGCGCCTCTCCCACTTTTTCATCTGCTCTCCTTTTGCACTCTCTCACCACTCTCTTCACCTTTCTTTTACTTTCCATATACTCTTCTCTTCTTACAACACTTCTGTTTTGTAAAAACCTCTCATAAGCTACCTTTTTCTCTTTTATCACACCCTTTACTTCTTCATTCCACCACTCACTCCTCTTTCCTCCTGCACCTACCCTCCTATAACCACAAACTTCTGCCCCACATTCTAATACTGCATTTTTAAAACTATCCCAACTCTCTTCAACCCCCCCACTACTCATACTTGCACTAGCCCACCTTTCTGCCAATAGTTGCTTATATCTCACCCTAACTTCCTCCTCCCTTAGTTTATACACTTTTACCTCTCTCTTACTTGCTGTTGCCATTTTCTTTTTGTCCCATCTACCTTTTACTCTCACTGTAGCTACAACTAAATAATGATCTGATATATCCGTTGCCCCTCTATAAACATGTACATCCTGAGGCCTACCCATCAACCTTTTATCCACCAATACATAATCTAACAAACTACTTTCATTATGTGCTATATCATACCTTGTATACTTATTTATCCTCTTTTTCATAAAATATATATTGCTTATTTCCAAACCTCTTTCTACACATAGCTCAATTAACGGTTCCCCATTTACATTTACCCCTGTCACCCCAAATTTACCTACTACTCCCTCCACAACATTTTTACCCACTTTAGCATTTAGATCCCCCACCACAAGTACTCTCTCACTTGGTTCAAAACTCCCTACGCACTCACTCAACATTTCCCAAAATCTCTCTCTCTCCTCTACACTTCTCTCTTCTCCAAGTGCATACACACTTACTATAACCCACTTTTCACATCCAACCTTTATTTTACTCCACATAATTCTTGAATTTATACATTTATAATCCCTCTTTACCTGCCATAACTGATTATTCAACATTATTGCCACTCCTTCTTTAGCTCTAACTATTTGAAACTCCTGACCTAATCCCACTTATTTTTCACCACTGAAACTCTCCTATCCCCTTCATCTTTGTCTCACTTAAGGCCAGGACATCCAGCTTATTTTCATTCATAACATCTACAATCATCTCTTTCTTATCATTCACACCACATCCATGCACATTCAAACATCCCACTTTGACGGTTTTCTTCTTTTTCTTTTTAGTAAATCTATACAGGAAAAGGGGTTACTAGCCCATTGTTCCTGCATTTTAGTTGACTTTTACAACACGCATGGCTTACTGAGGAAAGATTCTTATTCCACTTCCCCATGTATATGAAAGTAAAAGAAATAAGAACAAGAATTATTAAGATAAAATCAAAGAAAACTCAGATGAGTGTGTATACATAAATGTGTATATGTATGTGTAGTGTGACCAAGTGTAAGTAGAAGTAGCAAGACGTACCTGAAATCTTGCATGATTATGAGACAGAAAAAAGACACCAGCAATCCTACCATCATGTAAAACAAATACAGGCTTTTGTTTTACATTCACTTGGCTGGACGGTAGTACCTCCTGGGTGATTGCTGTCTACCAACCTACTACCTCATCAATTGTCACCACTGTCATTAGTGGAGTGATGAGATAAGATAAGGCTCATCAAATGTCACCACTGTCAGCAGTGTAGTGATAAGATAAGACGAGTGACACACGTCTTACATCATGCTTCAAAGGAACTTAGTATTATTATTATTGATATTATTATTATTATTATTATTATTATTATTATTATTATTATATACTCCGACATATCCAAAACATTGCTGGGACCTATAAATACTATGTATATATATCTAGACAACAGTATGTGACTAAGGTAGGTGAAAATGTTCACCTGTCACTGTATTTGAGTACTATTTTAGTACAGTGGACCCCCGGAAATCGAACATTCTTCGTTCCAGAATGCTGTTCAAGTGCTGTTACCGAACGAATTTATTTCCATAAGGAATAATGTAAATTAGATTAGTCCATTTCAGACCCCCAAAAATACACTTACAAAAGCACTTACAATAATAAACTTACATAATAGGTCGAGTTGGGAGGCGTTCGGTTTCCGGGGGTCCACTGTGCCTAATATTAGTGTCAGAACAAAGATTAACTATGAAATCACAAGAACTACTACAAATTGTAATTATTAGAACAGAAAAATTATACAAACTAAAAAAAAAATGAGAAAAAAGGTATACATATCTGCAACACTTCTGCAAGTGGCAGCGCTTTATGTTGCTGTCAGGTGATCGTCAAGTGCCAACTTCGCGGCCTCATATCTCAGTAAGTACTCACCCTATTTTTTTTTTATCCTACAACACTTAGAAAAATGCGCTCTTTATTACTATAAAAAAAAAAAAATTCAAAATATTCGGAGCAGTGGGTGAGATAACATATATATACGTTTGGACAGTTAATGGGTTAGCGAGTTTTATGCCTTTTATGGAGGATCTGATGAAGGTCCCTAGTTAGGGTCGTTATTTTATCTCCTTGTTCCTGACGATGTGCTGCTCCTGCTTGTTATATTGCTGTTCGGCGAATCGGTCATCTTACTGTTCAAGCAAGCTGTTCTGATTGCCAGGTTGGTCAAGAAGTTAGTTTAAGAGAGGACATTTAGTCAGTCACTGTTTAAGTCGAGTCGAGTCTCGAGAAATAGCGAACTACTTGGAGCACATTCACACACACTCACTTGTATATATTATCATTATTTTTATAATTGCTGACAATGTACCAGACGGTGAGCCATAAAGATATGAAATGTACCTTCAGCATTATTATACTGTATATGAGAGAAGTGTAGGAACTTATAACCTATATTATATAAAGCATTTACTTTGATATTGTCCACCTAGACAACTTTAACTTTGTTAATTATATTTCGATTAGTTAGTACCCTAGCAGTTGTAAGCCTAAGATACTAATAAACTCTAAAGGATAACTGGACCAGTATACTGACTACTTGTTACAAAAACCCAGTAACAGGCTGAATGCTAGAGGGGCAGACCTTTCTAGTATTCACTGGAGATGTCTATTCTTAATAGACATTACATTTTTTGTAACACATGTATAGTGTTTAGAAAAATGTCATGGTGATATTTCTTTACACACACAACCCGCACATATAAAAGGGAGGAGCTTACGACGACGTTTCGGCTCGACTTGGACCATTTACAAAGTCACACTAACACACAGAGACGGAGGAAGGGGTATTTATAGGCAGGCAGACAAGGAGGGTACAAGAGAGTGGGGAAATAATGGAGTAAGTAGTGGAAGTGGTAGTAGTAGTAATAGTAGTAGTGGAGACAGTCATATTCTAGGAAGGGAGCACTGCAATGAGGCTAGCGGCCCGCAAGTCGGGCGAAACGTCGTCGTAAGCTCCTCCCTTTATATGTGCGGGTTGTGTGTGTATTGTTCCAGTCACGGTATTGTGCCTTTTTTGTTATTTATTGATATTTCTTTGTTACACCAGTCCACACATGATAGGTGTGTTCTAAGCCCATTGTAATTTGCTAAACAAAATTCTGAGACCCTTACTGAATTATCCCTAGTATTATACTTCTATTCAATGTTAAATGTAATCGATTTTGGGTCACTTATCCAAGTTCCTCGGTAATCTCTAGATTATTAACAAGGATTATCTTGTTTGCCAGAACCAAATCAAACAGGTTATTTTCCCTCTCATTGGTTCTGTCACAAACTATTTTAAAAAAGTTTGAATTATATCTAGGAAGTCATTTGACTCTTAGATTCCCAGTCAAGGAATTTCAATCAATAAAGTTAAACTCTTCTAGAATTACTGTTATTGAGCATGCTTGAGCATGTTACATAGGAACAAGTGGAGACAAATGGTTTTTGTGACTTGACATGCTGTTGGAGTGTGAGCAAGATAACATTTATGAAGGGATTCAGGGAAACCAGCAGGCCAGACTTGAGTTCTGGAGGTGGGAAGTACAGTGCCTGCACTCTGAAGGAGGGGTGTTGATAAGTTGCAGTTTTGTAACTGTAGTGTAGGCACACCTCTGGCAAGACAGTTATGGAGTGAATGATGATGATGATAAAAGTTTTTTTTTTTTTCCGGTCACCCTGCCTTGGTAGGAAACGGCTGATGTGTTAATAAAAAATAAAAATAAAAAGTTTGTTGAGTGTACTGGGTAAAGTGCACAACAGAATTATCATTGACAGAGTTAGAGGTAAGACAGGATACAAGTTTACAAACAAGAAAAATTTAGGAAGGGTAGGGGTTGTGTTTCACTAATTTACACTGAAGTATACAAATGAACTATACTTAGATAAGAGTAAGGAGCTGTTTGTCACATTTATGGATTTAGAAAAAGCACACGATAAGGTGGCTAGGGAAGCAATTTGGAAGATGTTGGAAAAGTATGGAATAAGCAGCAAGTTACTACAAGTGTGATTGGGTATCAGATTGGAGGGAGGGAGGGAGGATGAAAAGAATAAATGTAAACTTCAGGAATGGATGTGTCAGCAGATGGGTTATCATAGAATTTTTTTAACACACCAGTCATCTCCCACTGAGATAGGGTGACACCACAATAAAATAGAAAACATTCATCATCATTCATTCAGTCTCTTTCTTGCCAGAAGTGTGCTGAAAATATATATAGTTCAGATAACCCTCCAAACTGTAACATCCTCAGCCATACTTTAGTGCAAAAGTACTACAGGCACAGAATAAATGATGGGGAAAAAAAAAAAAGGTAATGTGGAGTACTGACAAGTCTATAAAGAGGAATGTACCAGATTATAGCACTACAAACACTTTTCAGTGGCTGTGAGTTATAGTCTTTAAATATTGCAGCTGGGAGGAGGGTGAAGATAGTAAAGATGTCATGTTTGAGAGCAATGTGTGGTGTGAAAAAGAGATGAGAATTAAGAATACAGTGGACCCCCGAGTTTCGTAAACCCCGGAAATCGTACATTTATGTAAGTATAATATTGTAAGTGCTTGTGGAAAAGTATTTTGGGGGTCTGAAATAGACTAACCTACGTGAAATTTTTCCTTAAGGAGAAAATTCGTTCGGTAATGGCACTTGAGCAGACTTCAGGAGTGAAGTTTTTACGAAACTCGGGGGTCCACTGTATAGAAATTGGAAGATGGTGTGGGGTTATCAAAAATATAATTCAAAAGGTGGCACAGAGGATGTAGGGATGGTTTGGTAAACTTGAAAGGAAGGATAGAGCAGAGAAGGCCATATAAATCTGGGATGGAAGGAATAAATGGAAGAAGTTATCTCAGAGGATTGGAAAGAGAGGGTGAAGGAAGTTTAAGTAGCATGGGCAAATACGAGCATGTCATATTGGAGTGGAGACAAATTTGCTTTTAGGTTTTGACAAGATGGTGTAAGGAAGGTACAGCAATGAAGGGATTAGCATTAATGAAGGGTTTAAGGAAACTAGTTAGCCAGACTTGAGTCCTGGAGGTTGAGAATACAGTATCTGCATTCTGGAGGAGGGTTGTGAAGTGCAGTTCAAAGGATCATTTGAACTGTGATGTCTCACACTCCTGGCAAGATCACTTGAATAAATGATGGTGAAAGTGTTTTCCCATTTGGGAAACCCTACTATGGTGGGGGATGACTTGTATGGTAAAAAAAAATTGAAGACAGTACATATATCTAGAATTATTGAATAAATTTGACATAATGAATTTTTAAGCAAACACTGTACAGTGGTCCCTCGGTTTTCGTGCATCTCAAACTCAAACATTTATGTAAGTGTATTTTCGTAAGTGCTGTTGCAAGTGTATTTTTTGGGGGGCTGAAATAGACTAACCTATGTGACATTATTTCTTAAGGAAGTAAATTCGTTCAGTAATGGCACTTGAGCAGCATTTTGGAGCAATTTTCAGCGAAAATCGAGGACCAATGTATATAATTTGAATGCCAAGATCAAGTATCTTAATGTACAATAAATTGATAGACCATTAACAGTGAAAAACAAAAAAATGTTCAGCATTTGTGCAGATCAACTGATCTGACAGCTTAGCTTTCTCATATCACCTGTTTCTAATGAAGCAATGTCTTTTTTAACTTCTAAAATAGTGGCATGAAGACTGAAATCTGTTGAGTGAGGCAGGTGTGCTCACTGATGCGGGTGAGAAGATATGCTGTGCCGGCCCCCAAACCACTCCAGCTCCAAGGGCTGCTGCCACAGCAACCTTATGAAGTATTGAATCAGTTCGAAAAAATAAGTTATACTTTTAAAATTGTACCATATGTTCATTAGCTACTTTTATTGTACATATAATTGTAGTTAACTGTATGAAATCCTACTTAATAATCTAAGTCTAATTCTTACATAGTCATTAAGCATTAGGATTAGTTTGCCCAAAGTGCACTGCATACTAGTGGCTTTCTTTTGTGTCTAACAATGTTTTATTACATGTAAACTACATTATTTTATACTGTATAAAAAGAAATAAAAAATCTGAATTTGAATTATTGGGTATATGAGCAATTTGAAATGGTTTTAATCATAAACAAATTTGGCATTCACTTAACAAACCTAATTAGCATTATGAAAATAAAATTAAAATCAGTAAATCCTCAATATAACAGATCTTTGAAATAATGGGCAAAAGTCCACTAGGTAAATTGTATTTTTAACTCATTTAGTAAATCTGTAAACTACGTGTACAATATTATATTAACCCTAACAAGTATGTATACTTAAATGCATTTTTGCTATGCATTTTTGCTATGCATTTTTTGCTGTTTGAATACTGTTTTAATTTAACAGACTTGGAAACTTCTTCCCTATTAGCCCATTGAATCGAGGGTTTACTGTATTTCATTCAAATATACTAAGAGAAAAATTTATTAAGACTTACAGATGACTTAGGGTAATAAATATGACCACAGATGACTTAGGGTAATAAATATGACTTACATATGATTTAGGTCAATAAATGTGATCCATTTGCCTTAGGGTTAATATGTACAATTTACAGATGACTTATGATAATAAATATGATGTACAGATTACTTAGGGTAAATAAATATTGATTACAGATGGCTTAGGGTAATATGTCTAATTTACAGATGACTTACTGTAATAAATGTGACTAAAAATGTTACAGATTAGTACTGTGATTAACTTTCTGACTAAATGTCTACACAGAAATTAAAAGGAGCCAATCCCTTCAGGTTACTTAGTCTTGGACGTTTTACATTTACAAATGGAAAAACATTATAATTTATCATTCTGCAGTAGTACATCAATAAATTAGCATTCTAAATGTAAACCCCCCCAAAACCCAAATAAAAAAGAAAGTTATCCTATAAATTTGTAGCAGCTACTCATAAATGCCAGTGCATTTTCAGGAGGTCCGTTGATGCCAGTCAAGAATTTTTAAGAAATTGTACCTATCCTCCCCATCCTTATATCAAACCTGATCAATTTCCCCTACGGGTTTAGACATTTTCTTGACTAAGATATCAATAAGTGAAAGTTTTTCTTTTTTTTGGGGGAGGGGAGGGGGATCATCCTAGCTCACAGGAGACTGCCAGTGTGCAAAATAATGGGGTTATGTGTGCCTATCATTTAGGCACCTGTACTGATTGCAGTATACTCAGCTCACACGCTGAGGTCTGGGGTCAACCCCTCTATGGTTGGAAACATTGGAAGTGTTTCCTTAAGAACCTCTGTCCAAAAATTCAAACCGGTAAAATGGTCCGGGTGGTAGTCGCTGGGTCGCATCCTGGCAAAATTGACTTAATTTGCCAGAAATGCTCTGCTAACAAGGGGTTTTTCTATATCAGTAAGCCCCGCTTTATGGCGTTTTGCTTTCGGTTCCGCTAATACGGAATTTCAAATTATGACCAAAACTTGCTATACGGCTCCCCCTACCTGACTTTCTTACGGTCACTGTGCCCCACCCATTTTGTTTACATTCTCCGTGAGCTCTGTGAGCACCGCGATTTCCATTATGTCTGGAAACTTTCCAAAATTTCAAGTGTTTTAAAGTTATTTCATGTTTTATATATACAATCTAATAATTATATTATGTGTACATGTACCTAAATAAACTTACACACTGTGCTGGCGAGCAGGTACACATTAAAACCTAAGAGTGTCTTATTAGTCTTGAGGATGCCATAATAATAATGATAATAATAATATGAATAATATACATTTTCATTAATCCATCTATATTTTTTCAAAAAATTTTATAATAAACACGCTACATAACATATAAACATATAAATACACCCCACAGTAGAATAAATTAACAAATATGAGAGTTACGTGTTTGAACCAAAACCAGACATTTCGTCTGCTTGTTTACATAACTCCCGTTCTCTCCTTTCTCATTTACTTTTTCTCTCTCGTTTTTTCATTTTACCTTGTTTGCTCACCTTCACCCTACATTAAGACTACAAATATTTTAAGATAAATAATGGTTATTGTATATGCATTTTATCGCTCTAGGACACTTTAAATGTCATAGTATATTATGTGTGGGTGGGGTGGGTCCCTGGTTACCATATCTGCTACACTTGACTTCCTACCAATAAATACTACTCACCTCTCACCCTACATTAAGACTACAAATATTTTAAGTTATGTAATGAATACACTGTCGCAGTAAATGACAAAGAAGGGAAGTAACCCTAGGGGGTTTTGATACCTGAAGTCCTTTTGGAGGGGGTTCCCCAAAACCCTCTTCCCTCCTGCATTCTTCAATACACCAACAAAGAGTCTTCCAAACAATAAATTTTCCCTGTCTCCTCCTCCCTATCTTCCATAAGCCAGCTAGTGTCTTAATAAAGGTATGTAATACTGATTTAATTGTTCATTAATCTTTAAAATATTAATTTTGGTGAATATTTTTGGGTGTCTGGAAAGATTAATTGTATTTACATTAATTCTTATGGGGAATTTATTTTTTAGGCCGACCTTCTGGAACGGATTACGGATAACTGAAGGTCCACTGTATATATAAAACATGAAATAACTTTAAAAACGCTTGAAATTTTGGAAAGTTTCCAGACATAATGGAGAGCGTTGTGCTCACGGAGCTCACGGAGAATGTAAACAAACCAGGGGGGCAGGGGCTTTTAGAAAGACTTGGGGGAGCCGTAAGTTTTTTCTAATTTGAAAGTTAGCGGAATGTCAAGCAAAACTCATAAAGCGAGCCCTACTGTACATACGGAAAGAAAAGATCATTTTATTTTGACTTAACCTATTCGTCCAAACCCATGATGATTCTCTTCAAATCACTTGTTTTTCTATGCTGGAATTTGCAGTACACTAACAGCGGCTTTCAAGGCTGGTGAAATTGCTGACCTGGGAATGTACAGAGAACCTTCACAGCACACATAAGTATGATAAAACCCCAAATTATGGGAATGGTTGAAGTTCCTTGACTTGTATTCCCTGGAATGTAGGCAAGAAAGATACATGATAATATTGGAAAATCCTAAAGGATTAGTATCAAATTTGCACAAAAATCACTCCCTATGAAAGCAAAAGACTCGGCGGCAGTAACTTCCCCCAATGAAAAGCAGGGCCACCAGAGTATGCTAAGAGAGAACACAATAAGTGTCTGGGGCCCAAGACTGTTCAACTGCCTCCCAACATACATAAGGAGATTACCAATAGACCCCTGGCTGTCTTCAAGGAGGAGCTGGACAGGCACCAAAGTCAGTATCGCCAGCTAGGTTTTCGTACATCAGTTTATGTGCGGCCAGCAGTAACAGCCTGGTTGATCAGGCCCCAATCCACCATGAGGCCTGGTCTGTGACCGGGCCGTGGGGCGATGACCCCAAACCCTCTCCAAGTATACCGGTATAGTTGAACAACGCCGTTGCACAGTATTTTCTTTTTTTTTTGTAATGCCTGCATTACTCTAATGCCTCACCAGTTTGATCTGTGTTCATTATTAAGTCACAAGCATCTTCTACATTTGCAATTAATGCTGATAGTTCATTCAAGTGAATTTTTCTGGGTGCAGCATTTTCTTGTTCTTGATTTTCCTGTTTTTTTTGTATAAATGTTACTGATCCATTTCCATAAGTTTGCATCAGCAAGGTAATTGGAATGCGGTCAATGTATTGATGCACATTTTCAAAATCCAAAGCTTCTAATCTGGATGTTTTTTCCCAAGCCACAAATGTTTTCAAAAACAGTTTCAATATGGATTCAAAACTGACAAAATTGTTGGAACAATGTGGTGATGCATTGCATGATGGCATCTTCAAAACAAACCAGTTTCATCACATTAAAAATTTGCTCATCTCCAGTTACTGCATGGGTTTAACAATTCCAAGTCTTACAAAATATTTTAGTATATTGAAATTAGTGCCAAAAAACTAAACATAATGGGAAACCTGTCCATAAGATATCCAAAAAGAAGCCATTCAAATGAGGTTGACAGAAATATATTTAAAGTGATTTAACAGAAATGAAAATTTCACCTTATTTTACACAGAAAATTGGCAGATGTGCACTACACACAATTTCACTCTCCACCATCACTGAGTTAGAACACTTAAAGCCAAGCACCAGAGGGTTTTTTAAGTTATCAGAGCCATTCCATGAAACTAGGAAGCTTGTGGGTTGGTCCGGGATCTGCACATGCCAACGTTCCAGAATCTTACCCCTGGATACTGCA
Organism: Cherax destructor; assembly: GCA_009830355.1. Classification (NCBI taxonomy): domain Eukaryota; kingdom Metazoa; phylum Arthropoda; class Malacostraca; order Decapoda; family Parastacidae; genus Cherax; species Cherax destructor. The sequence continues at coordinate 21,545 of WNWK01030929.1, forward strand.
CAAAACATTGAAAATTTAAAGCCTTCTCATGTTATGAGTGAAATGAGTGTGGATAATTTTTTTTTCGTTATTTTTCGTTCCATTTCTTTCATTTTTTTTTTACGTAAAGAAGCACCTTTCTAGTATTTTTGTATCAAGTTTCAAAAGATAGCCCAACAAACAACTGAAAAAAATATTTACCAAATTTTACCAAACATCATATATCAAAAATTTGTTTGTAGTAGTGGGACTTGTAAATGGCATCACCTATGTAAAATGATAATCTGAGTTTATCATGACCACCTTTCTGTAATTTATCCCCATCTTCATTCTTAAAAAAAAAAAGTTTGTATGTTTTTTACATTTGGGAAAAAACAGTGGACCCAAGTATCGTAATTAACCGTTCCAGGAGCTAGTACTTAACACCAAGTTTACGAAATTAACCATTTTTCCCATAAGAAAAATGTAAATACAATTTCCGTTCCACAAAAAAAAATTCACATATAAAATAATTAAAAACAATATATATATATATACATTTACTTACCTTTATTGAAGAGTTGCAGGCATTAAATAGAGTAATGAATAATGAAGGTCCTCTTGGGCATTTTCTTCCAAAACAGGCCTGTTTCATCAAATTAAACACTTGTTGGGGGAGGAATTCTTCAGCCTCACGAAGGGAAATCCCCACTCCCTGCATGCCGCACACCCCCGCATGTTGCTACACTCCCTGCAGAAACCTACACTCCCTGCATGCCTGCTAAACTCCCCGCATCAAGTAAACTCCTGCATTGCTAAACTCCCCACGTAAACCCCCCCATGCCTGCTACCCCCTGCATGCCTGCTACCCCCCGCATGCCTGCTACACCCCCCCATGCCTGCTCACTCCCTGCATGTATTCACTCCCTGCATACCTGCTAAACTCCTGCATGGCGCTACACTCCCTGCATGAAAACTAAACTCCCCCCATGAATGCAAAAACCCCATGAATGCTAAACTCCCGCATGAAGTAAACTCCCCCCATGAATGCTAAACTCCCGCATGAATGCTAAACTCCCTGCATGAATGCTAAACTCCCGCATGAATGCTAAACTCCCTGCATGAATGCTACACTCCCCCCATGCCTGCTAAACTCCCCATGAATGCCCCTCCCCGAATGCTACACTCCCCATGAATGCTACACTCCCCCCATGAAAACACACTCCCTGCATGAATGCTACACCCCTGCATGAATGCTACACCCCTGCATGAATGCTAAACTCCCCCCATGAATGCTAAACTCCCTGCATGAATGCTACACTCCCCCCATACCCAAACTCCCTGCATGGGGCCCCCCCTGCATAAGTACACTCCCCCATGAATGCTACCACAGGGGGGGCCCCTAGGAAGCTTTTTGGGGCCCCTGGTGACTTATTTACAGTGACAATCACTAAAGCACCAAAAAAAAAACCCAAAAGGTGTGAATGTTTAAAGAGCACGCTAGGTAATGTTCTCTCAATGGAAACAACGTCACTGGCGGCGGTCCGCCAGGGCGGAGCAGGCGGACAGGTCTAATACGTTAAAACACGGCGGTTTTTTGATTCTCGAA
>WNWK01030930.1:0-20000 GCA_009830355.1 Cherax destructor
AGCTGTCAATTAGTTACAGCTGTCAAAGGCACTTCTCGATAGGCATTTGCCCTTTTTTCCCATGTGTATTTGTGTGTGTGTTTGTTTTTGTGTGTGTGTGTGTGTTTTTTTTTTTTTTTTCCTGCTTACAGGACAGAGGAGGAGCCTACACTAATCTCAACCTGCGTGAAACTTGCAGTTTTCCCCCTCAACCTGCGGGAAGTGTAAACATTGAACTTTCTCCTCAACCTGCTGGAAGTGTAAACATTAAACCCTTTCCCCCTCAACCTGCTGGAAGTTAAACATTAAACCCTTTCCCCCTCAACTCTGAAAGTCTTCCAGTTTTTCCCTCAACCTGCTGGAAGTATAAAAACAGTTTTCCTCAACCTGCTGGAAGTTTTCCCAGTCTTCCTCAACCTGCTGGAATTTAAACATTGGTCTTCCTCCCCCCCGCGGGAAGCTTCCAGTTTTCCCCTAAACCCTGCTGGAAGTCTTCCAGTCTTCCTCAACCTGCTGGAAGTCTTCCAGTCTTCCTCAACCGTGGAAGTCTTCCAGTCTTCCGTAAACCCTCAAGTCTTCCAGTCTTCCTCTGGTGTTCAAAAGTCCTCAGTAACAAGATTTCCCTCTAATAAACACTCTGTAAAATTTAAACATTTTCACTTTTCCCCTGGATAATGTTGACTTGTTTGGAAATTTAAAACTCGGTCATTCCATTTAAAAACACCTGTTTGACCTCGGGGGGTGTTTTTTCTGGTAAAGGTGAAAACTCCTGTGTGTTTGGTTGTCTATTGTGTTTAGGGGATTTGGTTTCTGGTGTTCCATACTCAGTGTTCCATACCCAGTGTTCCATACTCGGGTTTCCCATACTCAGTGTTCCATACCCAGTGTTCCATACTCAGTGTTCCATATTCGGGTTCCATACTCAGTGTTCCATACCCAGTGTTCCATACTCAGTGTTCCATATTCAGTTCCATCCCAGTGTTCCATACTTGTGTTCCTATTCGGGTTCCATACCCAGTGCCCCATACCCAGTGTTCCATACCCAGGTTCCATTCTCGGGGTTCCATACTCAGTGTTCCATACTATTTTCCATACTCGGGCCATACTCGTTTCCATACTCAGTGTTCCATACCCAGTGTTCCATACCAGTGTTCCATACTCAGTGTTCCATACCCAGTGTTCCATTTTTAGTGTTCCATCTCAGTTTTCCCATACCCAGTGTTCCATACTCAGTGTTGTCCCCAGAGATTTTGTGTTGTGTGTGTATGTGTGTGTTTCAACTTCTCTCTCTCTCTCTCTCTCTCTCTCTCTCTCTCTCTCTCTCTCTCTCATTTCAATCACTATTTCTCAATAAAATTTTACGTTTCCTTTTTCTTAATGTGAAAAAAACCCGGCTAAAAAGTTTTCCCTTAACCAAAAAAACCACTTTTAACAAAGCTGACTTTCTTTTAAATAAAAGTTTTTCCCCGAACCTACAAAGTCCTAAGCTCGCAAAAACATCTTCGTCAATTAAGTCATTCGTTTCCCCTTTTTCCTTGTTCTGAATGCGGAAGTTGAAAGTTTTTGGACACGCCGTTTAGCATCTCCCCGAAAAATCACGTAGCTTGTTTTTATGAATTTTTATAGGTGGGGGAAAAAAAGCCCCCTGTGACTTCGGGAACTCTGCCTTCAGGGCTCAAAGGATTCGCTCCACCAATTAAACCCTTTTAAATTTTTTTTCCATGTCTTTTGGGTTTAAACAAAGCCTGATTTTTGTGGCCGAGAGTCTTATAGGACACAAGGTGTGTATACTGTGTACTGTGTTTCTTATTGCATATAGAAGATATAATTTTCCCCTCATTGTATATTGACTGAGATGTAAATATAAATACAACACACAAAACACAAAAATTAAATTTTTAAATATACATATATACCAAGATTGGTTCCCGTGTGTGCGTATAAATACACTGACAGTTTTTTTAATCTCTATTTTATGGCTAAAAACATTTGATGTTAGAATGTTTGTTAATGGGAGCCTTGATGAAAACATTCACTTGATAGGCCTTAAACTCACGTATTAATTTCCAGTCGGGTTTTTCCCCCAATGTGGTGTGTTTGTACTCACCTAGTTGTGGTTTGTGTGTGTGTTTGTACTCCCCAGTTGTGGGTTTTGTGTTTGTGTGTGTACCACCGTGTGGGGTTGTGTGTGTGTGTACTCACCTAGTTGTGGTTGTGTGTGTGTTTTATCACCTAGTTGTGGTTGTGTGTGTGTTTTACTCACCTAGTTGTGGTTGTGTGTTTTTGTACTCACCTAGTTGTGGTTGTGTGTGTGTGTTTTTACCACCTAGTTGGGGTTGTGTGTTTTGTACTCACCTAGTTGTGGTTGTTTGTGTGTGTGTGTACTCACCTAGTTGTGGTTGTGTGTAGAAACCCCTTTTTTGGGTTGCGGGGGTTGAGACTCGCTCCTGGCCCCGCCTCTTCAATGATCGCTACTAGGTTCTCTCCCCCCCCCTGCTCCATTTGTGTGTGTTTATTTACCGGGGTAATGAGGTTTAAAACGTGTATTAATCTCTGTTGCTCTGTGATGAAAAGCTTGTTTTTAATCATGGTGTTTATGTCTGTCTGTCTGATGTCTGTCTATCTGTCTGTCTGTCTGAGATGTTAGGCTTTTGGGATCTGTCTGTTTGTATATTTGCCTGTTGTAATAACACTGTGTTACTGTCCGTCTGTGCTATCTGTTTTCTGTGTCTGTCTGTCTGTCTGTGCCTGTCTGTCTGGCGTCTGTCTGTGTCTGTCTATGCATATGGATTGTTGAATGAATTCTCAGAAAAGTCAATTTCGGGAGTTACCTTCCGCCCTGACGAACCTGATTCCTCCCATTGGCAGCCTTTTAAAAAAAACTGTGAGTGGTGGTATACCTTTGATATAACTTTAAAGTAGAAAGCCACCCCGGAAGAACACTGAACGAACAATTTAACGAGTTTTCTTTACTTTACCATCTTTAAAAAAAAAAAAAAAAGGGGATTGTTTATCAAATTATTCAATGGGAAAAAAAAACACTGGGAAAAAATTTAAATCAATGGGAAAAATAAAAAAAATCAATAAAAATTCTTCATGAAAAATATAGTTTCGAATTGTACTTGAGGTGAATTGGCACAATTTTTTTCTTAATATTGGGACAAACTATTTCTCTTTATTGTGTGTTATAAAAAAATGAGTTGGTAAAAAACTGGGTTTAAAGAGGGTGTGGGGGGTAATTTGTTGAGGGGGAGATAGGGTGGCCTCTGGGGAGGTATGTGTGGTGAGGTATGTGTTGAGGGGATTTTGGTGAGGTATGTGTGGTGAGGTATTTTGGTGAGGAATGTGTGGTGAGGTATGTGTGGTGAGGTATGTGTGGTGAGGTTGTGTGGTGGGGGTATGTGTGGGAGGTATGTGTGGTGAGGAATGTTTTGGTGAGGTATGTGTGGTGAGGTATGTGTGGTGAGGTTGTGTGGTGAGGTATGTGTGGTAAAGGGATGTGTGGGGAGGGATGTGTGGTGAGGTATGTGGTGAGGTATGTGTGGGAGGTATGTGTGGTGAGGTATTGTGGTGGGAGTGTGGTGAGGTATGTGTGGTGAGGTTGTGAATGAGGTATGTGTGGTGGGGGGTATGTGTGGTGAGGTATGTGTTGTAAAGGGATTTTGGTGAGGTTGTGGGGTGAGGTATGGTGGTGAGGTATGTGTGGGAGGGGGAGTGTGGTGAGGTATGTGTGGTGAGGATGTGTAGTGGGTATGTGTGGTGAGGGGATGTGGGGGGGTGAGGATGTGTGGTGAGGTATGTGTAGTGAGGTATGTGTGGGAGGATGTGGTTTGGGGATGTGTGGTGAGGATTTTGGTTAGGTAGTGTGGGAGGTATGTGGGTTAGGTATGTGTGGTGAGGTATGTGGTTAGGTATTGGTCAAAAGGTTGTTACACATGTCAAGTTTCACTTGGGACAAAAACCAACAGTGTTTTTACTTCAAATTTCCCCCACACAGGATGGGTTTCACTGTCATATTCCACCACACTGGATGGTGTTTTACGTCAATTCCACCACACTGGGGCGGGGTTTCACCTTTCATATTCCACCACACTGGATGGGGTTTTTACTGTCATATTCCACCCACATGGTGGTGTTTCACTGTCATATTCCACCACACGATGGGGTTTCACTGCATTTACCACACGATGGTGTTTCACGTCTATTCCCCCCACTGATGGGGTTTTTTACTGTCATATTCCACCACGGGTGGTGTTTCACTGTCATATTCCACCACACTGGATGGGGTTTCACGTCATATTCCACCACAGGGTGGTGTTTCACTGTCAAATTTCCCCCACACGGATGGGTCAAGTAACTCACCTTTACAAGCCTCACTATTTTCAACTAAACCCCCCACACAAAATTTTTAACACACACAGTTCAGAAGTGGGTAGAAGTGATATGAGCCCAGGAAGTAGTAATACCAGCCAGAATATCAGGCCCCCCGTGCTCACCACGGAAAAATTAATTCCCTGGGGAGAAACATTTAAAGGCCACATACACACACACACACAACATACAACAACACCACTAATTACACCAACAAAAAACAACAACAACACACACACACACACACACACACACACACAAACACACACACACACACACACCACACACACACACACCCACACACACACACTACCCAAGCAAATCTCGAAATTAATTAAAACCCGGTAAGAAAATTCAGTTTTGGGTAATTACCTGAGGGGGGAGGCAAAAAACCTGTATATCAACACGCCCAGAACACCTGCCAAACCACAGGTAAATTTAACCCCCCCTACACAGCACAGGTGTATAAAGTAATCCCTTTTAAATACAGATTTTAAGCCAGCCCCAGCACCTGAAATTTTTTATTACTGGTTACAAATTTCTGGGAAATTTTATTTACAATATTACTGGGAAATTTTATTTAAATATTACTGGAATTATATTTAATATTTCTAATTTTTTTATATTTCTGGAATTATATTTTTAATATTACAATTAATTTTTAAAATTATGGGAAAATATTTGCAAATTGTTAAAATTTTAAAAAAAATAAAAAGTAAAAAATAAGATTTTTTTTAAAAATTATTTAATTTAATAATAAAAATAATAATAAAAATATTAAAAATAATAAAATTTAATAATAATAAAATAATAATTAAAAAATAAAAAAAAAAAAATTTCTCAAAAAAATTTAAAAAAATAATAATAATAATAATAATAAAAAATAAAATAATAATAATAATAATTAATAATCGTAACTTGCGCCCCCTCAAAGTTGGTGTTCATTCGTACTCATTTGAAAATCTTTTCATTCACCTCAGGGGTGAAATTCACCTGAGAGCGTGAAATCCACCTCAGAGATGGACTTTCACCTGAGAGCGTGAAATTCACCGAGAGCATGAGCTTTTACCTGAGAGAGAGGAACGTTCACCGGAGCACCAGCATTCACCTGACAGAATCCCCCCCTTTTCCCCTACGTTCACCGGAACGCCAACGCTCACCTGGGGAAAGCGAACGTTTACCCGAGGGCTCCAGCGTTCAACGGCGTTCCGTGCTAAAAGCGGTGATCTAAATACTTTACAATTTGCAATATTTCTGGACTCTAAACACCTTTTGCAAGACCCGCAGAAGCATAGTGTTGCAGCCGGGGTAATTAGCCCTTTCAAACTTGAATCGTCTCCCTGCAATGTGTAACCTTTTTCCTATTTTAACTGTATTTCACCCAACAAAAAACACCCAAACCCGTAGCGGCCAGAGAAGAGGCGGGGCCAGGAGCTATGTCGACCCCTGCAACCACAACTAGGTGATAATATATATATATATATATATATATATATATATATATATATATATATATATATATTACTTTTTAAATAACACACCGTCACCACGAGGAGGATGACCCAAAACAAAGAAACACTTTCACCATCACCTTACACTGTCTTCCTGAGGAGTGCAAAATATATATATTTATAAAAAAACTTTCCCCTTTTAGTAATTTGTTTCGTATTTAATATTTAAGTTTATTTTTTTATATGTTCTAAGCTAGGCTTATTTATTTTTTTTGTTTTTGTAAAATAGAATCAAAAATTTGTTTTTAAGCTTCTGGTGGTAAAAAAAAGTCAGGGGGTTTTTTTGTAATGTTTTTTAGTAAGCAAATCATAGCCTTACACGTGGGTATTTTTTAAAATTTCTCGTGTTGAGAAGTATAAAAATACAATGTTAAACTTATAAAAAAAATGCAATGCCGCGATCACCCAAAACACACACACACACACACACACACACACACAACACACACACACACACACACACACACCAGGAGCTGTGACTGACCCCCCCAGAACTACTAGAGAACAGGTGGGTACACACACACACACACACACACACACACACACACACACTCACAACACACACAACCCCCCACACACACACACACTCCCCACACTACACACACCACACACATAAAAACACACACACACTCACAACCCCATACAACACACATCACACAACTCCCACACTCACACACATAAAAACACACACACACTCACACACACAAACATAAAACACACACCACACACACTCACACACACTCACACCCCTCAACCACAAAAGGTAACAAAAAACACACACACTCACACACATATGCATACAGCCAGGTTCATACATCTATACACTCACATACATACATATACAATACAAAAGGGGGAAAAAGACATAAAAATCCAAGAGTTTCACGGGAGGATCAAAGGAGCAATGCTGAAGTGAAAAGGTAAAACAACCTTAACTGTGACAAAGTTTTTTTTCCATGAAGATTTACTGTAAAATAAAAAGGTTAAAGATTGTGTGTGTGTGTGTTTTTTGTGTGTGTGTGTGTGTGTGTGTGTGTGGTGTGACAAAATATTCCCCAAAATTTAAATCCTGCCTTACACCTTTCTTTCTTAGTTACACATGTACACATACACTAGAACAAATGTTCATAAAATGGGCCCAGAGTTAGAGCTGACTCCTTTAATCGGCTACCTAATTACAGATATTGCCCTCGCAGCCTAGATTCATCAGAACACACACACACACACACACACACACACACACCTCATACAATCATAAATTACCTTAAGCAAATTTAGTTTGAAATTGACAAACAATAAACTAATAAAAAACATTATCCTTCACATTTGATTCTTTATTCCATTTCCCTTAATAACTTTACAAGAACATGTTCACAAGATGGCAGAACAGGCAACATTTCGTAATTTTTTCGTGGGGGAAGAACATTCGTCATTTGTCGGAGGGTCCATTAATCACTCGGGCGCACGGGTTTTTTTCCCCATTGGTTTCAAAACCCCCTTTTAAGACAATTTTATTTTTCCAAAAACGCTCTTGTCGGGGATTGGGGAAGGGAGGTTCGAACCCCACCAGCCTTTTTGTTAAATAAAATTAATTAAATTAAATATTTTAAATTTTTAATTATATATATAATAATAATAAAATAATATAATTTATATTATTTATATATATATATATATATATATATATATATATATATATATATAAACACCTTTTTTTATCAAACTACTTAACTTCAAGTTGTCGAAACATTTTCCTAGTCACTCCATCTGTTGTTTCCCTTTGAGCAACACTTGTCAGAATGTTGATGAACATGTGAGTCTGGGACACTGTTTTGGGTTTACTTGAAATGCAACCTGTCTGCTTACTATGTCTTTATGTCAGAACATCTACTGGCCATAACACTTGTCACACTCGGCTTATAATTCTAAAATAGATGATTTTAAATGAGTGATTTAGCGTCGGCTAATGAGGGGACACCATTTAAAAGCCAGAGGGGAAAGAACACTTTTTTAGTAAAAAAATATTTTTCTTTAGTCAGTGATTTGTAGTTTGAGGCAGGCTGGGTATTAAAGTTGTTTATGAAATTTAAAACCTTTTACCTGTGTCTTCATGAAGCATCTTCAAGGTTTCTCTGAGTCGAGGTTCACATTTCCATTTTTTGTTCGTTTTTTTTTCGATGTTAGATCGGCTGTGAAGACCTGCGTTGAAATGAAGAATTTAATTTAAAGGAGTAAAGTTATTGTCCTCCAAAGTTAATATATCAGAAATTTAAATTCATGTTTCAGCTTCTTTTCACCCCGACGAAACAATCACAAAATATTCAGTGACTTATTTCCCCGGGTTACATATCGAAATCTCTATTAATTTATTCCTGTGTTTAACCACTGTAAAATCCGTGTGGCCTTCCTGGAAGCCACTGAGGAACGGAAGATAAACACACACGTTACGTTTATCTACGGCTTATCTACTACTGGGGCCGAAGGTGCTTGCGGCAGCCTCTGTGCTGTAATTCGTTCGTTCATCGGTATCTGACTCCCCCTCCTGAGAAATGCCTCCCAAGTCGTGCGGAAATCGAGGTCGCCCTTCGGCGGAGGTGGCAGGAGCGTCCGCAGCGCCTCCCGATGACTCCAAGACACCTAGCAATGGTTTAGAAGACTCCTCGGCGCTGGCGACTACCTCTGAGAGTCTTCGCGATTGAATCGCCACAGTATTCCCTGGGAGGCCAGTCCGCTGGTATGGGTGGATGGAACGTTGGTAGGGGGGGCTGTTGGAGTTGGATGGGACTGCTATATGTTGTTGGGGGCTGCTATTGGTTGGTGGGGCTGGTGATGTGTTGTTGGGGAGGTTGTATATTGGGGGCTAGGGGTTTGAGGGCTGCTGGTGGATGGTGAGGGCCTGAACGGTTGGGGACTGCCAATGTGTTGCTGCGGGCTTGTGGTGGTTGCTGGGGACTGGTGGGGGTTGTTGGGGACTGGTGGTGCTTGTTGGGGACTGGTGTACGTTGTTGGGGACTGGTGGTGCGTTGTTGGGGACGGGTGTGCTTGTTGGGGACTTGCAATGTGCTGGCTACTAACATGCGTCCTGACACCATGGTTAGGGGGAACAAACCGGGGACTAACTCCTGGGTGCGAGTCGCCAGAACTGGGGTTGTAAGTACCGTGTTTGGGACAGACGAACTGGGGAGGGAGCCGGGAGAGCCTTCGAACCCCTTTTTGTATTTGGGGGTGAACTGCACTGCAGTACGAACGTTCGGGGGATCAAGGGAAGGGCTGTAAAACTCCCCGAAACGTGCAACGCTGGGATGGGCTTGATCGGCTTCGGGGGGGCCAGGAAGGTTTCCCCAAACGCCTTCCTGAAGCTGGCGATGCTGTCCTTCCGTCTGGCTCACTGAGGGAACCCCTTTTCTGCGATTCTGGGGGGAGGTGGATTGGGCGTGGGGTTGGGTGACCGTGGGGGCTGAGACGGCGAATTTGGAGGGGGGTTTCCGCTGGGGGCCCCAGCGTGGTGTAGCCAGATTCCGAGGGAAGGTTTAAACCAGAGTAATTATTCCCCAAATTCCACAGCCAACACTTACCTTATTAAATTACGCGGAAGAATTACCCAGCGCTGGGGCTTCTCCAGCCACAGCGGCGTTTTATTCCCGAGTTAAAGTGTTCTGTCTCCCCTTTCTGTTTCGAAGCCATAGCCGGGTAAAGGCTATATTTACTTGTTACCGGATTTCATAGGTTTTCTATGAACGTCGAAGCAAACACACACACACACACACACACACACACACACACACACACACACACACACACGGGGGAAAAAAAAACATCGGTGAGTAAAGTTGGTAGCGTGTCTATTGCAGTTAGTGGACGGGGGATTAGCCCACTGGTTAAATGTTCCCCCAAAATAACTGAAATGGAATTATCTCACCAGGGAAAAACATGTTTATTGGTATTATTTAAAAGTAATCACTTGACGTTGGAGAAGGACTTTGACCCAAAGGGAACTGTTGCTGTCCTCCCTTTTTGGCTATAAACCTGTTTTTCCCCCCATTCCTACCTGTAATTTATATATGCATGATAACTGTACGTCTGTGTAGCGGGGGCAATTAAACTTAATTGTTCAATTGCATTAGCAAGATCGGCCAGGGTGGTTTTGTAAGAGAGCTACTGCCCCGTTGTAGTTGGGGTATTTGTTAATTTTTGGGGAGGGTTGTAGAATCACCAAGAGTTGGTCCAGGCCCACCTGGGAGTGTTTCTTGTAGCAGTACTCAAGGTGGTCCGGGGTCCACCGGGGATTTTGGCGTAGAGTCACTCAAGAGGGGGCCCGGGCCCACCGGGAATGTTGCTTGAGCAGTCATAAATTTTCCCGGGTCCATAGGGAACCCTCAAAAAAAATCTTTCACTGGCTTCAATATTTTGGGCCCCCCAAAACTGCATACATATTCAACACCTTGCCCGCCTGGTCGGGCACTGGGGCCCCGCATCTCACGCCAGTCACTGCCTCACGCCTTTTACACGTCTCGGCTCTGACCAACACCCTTTTCCCCTTCCTTCCCCGTTTCTCCCGCCTTTTATTTTTTCCCCCTTTTTTCGTCTTCGAGATCTTCTTGTGAAATAAGCTAGTGACTTCATTGGCTGAGGTTTAGGGTTATCTTTTTCATCAAACTAATAATTAAATACCATTTGCTTGTCTTCCTTGGTCTCTTATCATCTCCCCCCCTCATCTCTCCCTTGTTATTTCCTCTTCCTCTCTCATTTCCATATTCCTGCCGTCTTTCCCAACTTCCATCATTGCCCATGTATAGAATAAAAACACACACACACACACACACACACATACTCATTCCCAGCGGGCCCAGGAGCTATGAATCAACCCTGCAACCTCAACTAAGTGAGTACACACACCTGAATGATATTCGTACATATCATGCAGGGGATATTAACTGTGTACTACCATCATGCAGGGGATAGTATCATACTGGGTAATTCATATCATGCAGGGAAAAAGGCTTCTTTAGAGTCCCATCATGCAGAAGGTAGATTCATACTGGGTTAATTTATCATACAGGAAGAAGGTTGCAACTGAATCCTACTTATCACATAGTAGATTCAAGGATCCTCATGCAGAGGAAAAAGGATTTAATGGGTCGCCTATCATGCAAGAGGTTCCCACTGAATTTACGTATCATACAGGGGGCAAGCATCCTACTTTGGGTCCTATCTATCATGCAGAAAGAATGCATCTTATTCTCCCATCTATCATGATGGAGGTACATGCATCCCATTGGCTCTTATCTATCATGCAGGAAGTACAAGCATCCTATTGGCTCCTATCAATCATGCAGGAAGTACAAGAATCCTATTGGCTCCTATCTATAATGCAGGAAGTAATGCATCTTTTGGCTCCTATCTATCATGCAGGAAGCATACATCCTACTTCCTATCAATCATGCAGGAAGTACAAGCATCCCCCCGGCTCCTACCTATCATGCTGGAGGAAGGACTTTTTGGGGGTGGAAGTCAGAACTGAGGTCGAGAGTCGTGAAGGATTTAAACTGGAGAGGAGATGGTCCCTGAATCATTCCTTTCCCCCCTGCTGTTGCTGTGGCTGTTACCTGCTGTCCCTTGGGGGTTGGGGTAGATGTAAACATTGTGGGGGGACGGGAGGGGTGCGCTGTGGTGGTAGTTGTGGTTGCTGTGGTGGGCGCTTGCTTGTGAAGATGGTGGTGGGGGGGTGGTTATGGGGGGGCAGGTGGTCTGGTAAGTGGGGACCCCCACTAGGGGAGTCCTAGGTGCGGGAGGTCACTGGGGGGGAGGACGGGGGTCTGGTCCCCAGGGGGGATTTACCTCCGCTGGAGGGGGGAGACCGCAGGAAGTACATCGTAAGTACTGGAGCTGAGGGAAGTGTCCTCCTCCTCCAGTGGCTTCCTGATGAAGCCCTTTACCTTCTCCTAAAGGGGGAGGGCTTCTCCTCGACTTCAGCTCCTGGGACGTCCCCCCCAGGGGCAAGTCTCTCTTTTTTGAGGACTCAGGGCGCGGGACGGTGGGTCGTTCTCGACTTACGACAACCATGCCGTTCTGGCGAGGAGTTTGGGTGGGTGGGTGGGCGTGTAGGTGTGGGTGTGGGTGGGGGGTGGGGGTGCAGGTATGGGCGTGGGCGTGGGATGGGGGGCAGCATTCGAATCACAAACTTGGGGGATCACAAACCACGTTGGTTTGATGATCCACCTTCGTCAAAACAAGAAGGTAATCATTATTATCATCATCATCAATTATTATATCTAATTAAAAATAATAAGATACTATCATTTCTACTACAAATACTACTACTACTACTACTACTACTACTACTACTACTACTACTATAATAATAATAATAATAATAATAATAAAAAAACAACAATAATAACAAAAAAATTAACAAGAGTAATAATAATAATAACAGAATGATAATAATTTCAAAATAATAATAATAATAATAATAATAATAATAATAATAATAATAAAAATGAAATAAATATTAAAGAAATAACAATTGAAATAATAATAACAGGAAGAGCAGTAATAAAAGTTGTAAAATCAAACAATGATAATAACAGTGATTAAATAATGATAATATAAGAAGAAAGAATAATAATAATGATTACTTTCATATTAGTGAAAAAAAATAAATAATAAAATAATAATGATAAAAATATGCAAGAATAGAAAAATGTGCACCATGTGTAAAAATATGTGGGGCAAAAGTTCATTTAAACGGGAAAACCCAACACGTTTTGCTCAGGTCACTGAGCGAAACTAAGCCTTGGGTTCCCCAAATTTTTCCCATTTCTCCTGACAAAAAAGCAGTACCTAGTATCACAGTACCTAGCAACACAGTACCCAGCATCACAGTACCTAGCATCACAGTACCCAGCATCACAGTACCTAGCATCACAGATAGCATCACAGTACCTAGCATCACAGTACCTAGCATCACAGTCCAACCACAGTACCTAGCATCACAGTACCTAGCAACACGGTACCTAGCATCACAGTGCCTAGCATCACAGTACCCTGCAACACGGTACCAGCATCACAGTACCAGCAACACAGTACCCCGCAAACGGTACCTAACATCACAGACCTAGCAACACGGATAGCATCACAGATAGCAACACAGTACCTAGCAACACGGTACCTAACACCAGTACCCAGCATCACCGTACCAGCAACACAGTACCTAACATCACAGACCCGCATTACAGTACCTAGCATCACAGTATCTAGCATCACAGACCAGCAACACGGTACCTAACATCACAGTACCTATCATCACAGTACCAGCAACACGGGACCTAGCATCACAGTATCTAGCATTACAGACCTAGCAACACGGTACCTACATCATAGTACCCAACAACACAGACCTAAAACACAGTATCTAACAAAACAGTACCTAAAAAAAAGTACCTAAAAAACAATCCCAAAAAATAGTTCCTAAGAAAAGACCTAACAATATGTGGGTGAAAAATGAGGTGGGTGAAAAGTGAAGTGGACAAAAAAAAAAAAAAAAAAAAAAAAAAGGGGAGAGAGAAAGGGGGAAGGGGAGGAGGGGGAGGGGGGGGGGGAGAAAAGGGGAAGGGAGGGAGAGGGGGGGAAAAAGGGGGGGTTCCGGGTGGGGGTGTTTGGGGGGGGTAGAATAGTAGGGGGAAGGGGTTTTTGGGGGGCCCCCCTGTGGGTGCTGAAGCCGAAGAGATCATTTTTTAAAATTTTAAAAAAATTTTTATTATTATTATTATTATTATTATTATTATTATTATTATTATTATTATTATTATTATTATTATTATTATTATTATTATTATTATTATTTTTAATTTATTAAAAATACATTTTTATTATTATTATTATTATTATAATATTTAAAACAGAAACTATCCATCTACTCATCAATGCATCCACTCAGCCCAATCAGCCCACTCAGCCCCCCCACCCCCTCAGCCCACCTGAAGGTTTGTAGCAGCCTACCCCGATGAAGCAGCCAAAAGAGCGATGGACTGGGGCGCCCGGTTAACGTCACAATAAGCATCTTAACCGTGGCATGTTGAACACCCCCCTCCACCACTTCGTGCCCCCCCCGCTGTCACCCCAGGCCAGGCAATTTGGGGTCCCCCCGACACACCTGGGGAGAGAGAGGGGGGGGAGGATGAGAGGTGGGGGGAGGCGGGGAGAGAGAGAGGTGGGAGAAAGAAGGGGGAGGATGAAAGGGGGTAGAATGAGAGGTGGATAGAATGACAGGAGGGGAATACGAAGAGGACCAAATTCAGATAGAGAAACATCAACCACGTTTGCCCTCTAATCACTGAAATTTTCACAACCAGACCACTTAAAATCCTTTCATTTAAGGTTTCAACCCTTGAGGATCAGAGGGTCCCTGAACCAAGGGCCCCCTGAAGAATTGAAATAAACCTCTTGAATTTAAGAAGACCCCAAGAGGAGCTGAAAGAAGACTCTTGATCTTCAAGATTCCCATAGAGGAGATGTAATGAAGGACCCTACCTGAAGGAGTTGATAGGGGCCCCAGAAAAATGGACCCTACTTCAAGGAGTTTGATAGGGGCCCTTGAACTATGGACCCTACCTGAAGAAGTTGGCGGGGGGGCCCCTTAACAGGGACTCCTGAAGGAGTTGATGGGGGGCCCCTTTGAACTGATAGACGTCCCTTGGAGTTGATAGGGCCCCATGAACTGATGGACTCCTGAAGGAGCTGATAGAGGGCCTTTTGAACTGAAGAACCCTATCTGAAGGAGTTAATAGGGGCCCCATGAACTGAAGGACTACCTGAAGGCGTTGATAGGGGTCCCTTGAACTGGAGGACCTACCTAAAGGAGTTTGGGGCCCCTTGAACTGTAAAAGCGGGGGGGGAAAAGGGGGTTTTGTGCGGGGGGGTTGGGACTTCCAAAGGGCGGAGCGGGAAAAGGGCGAATGGAGACAAATGGTTTTTGGACTTGACGTGCTGTTGGAGGGGAGAAAGGGAAATTTAGAAGGGGTTTAGAAACCGGAGGCCGTTGAGTCCTGGGATGGGAAATACAGTTTTCACTTGGGGGGGTGTTAAATTTTTTAAATAGGTGGGCCCGGGCAAGCAGTGATGGGTGAATGATGATAAATTTTTCGGGCCACCCTGCCTTGGGGGGAGGCCCCATTTTAAAAAATTATTTTGGTTTTATTACAATTATATTATTATAAATAAAATAAAATAATAAATTATTATTATTATTTTATTATTATTATTATTATTTTTTTATTATTATTATTATTATTATTATTATTATTTTTTTTTATTATTATTATTATTATTATTATCAGAAAAACAAACAAGGTAAACAGCATCAGTATACCAGACCATGGTTTTCCCAGGGAGCCGGCAGCGCGGTACCCCGCTACCCACGCGGATCCCTCCCGTAGTTGGGCACCCAAAAATTTACCTCCAAGTCAGGGATTTATACAACGTTAATCTTTTAATTCTTCATATGTACCATACCCACACACACACACACACACACACACACACACACAAAACACGTTATAAAATTTGGGAGACTCAGAAATGATTGTTGTACTACAAGACTGGGGGAAGGAAGATGAGAATTTAAACTATGAAGCAAGATGATTGGGTCTATTTCAACCCACTGTGTTTTTTTTTTAACCCCGTCCACCCATCTACCACCCAATAATCCACCAACCACTTTGAGGTTGGGGCGGGTGGGGCGGGGGGGGGCTGAGGGGGGGGGAGGGTGGTAGTCCCCAAAAAATTTGGGGTGCAGTGGATTTTTTATATCCGGCGACCCACCTTCCCCTCCAGGACTGACGACAGTGTCACCACCCTTTTTCTTGGGGAGTAGATAGCTGATAGGTATATAGATAGATTGATTGATGGATAGATGAAAGAAGACAAATAGATAAATAAATAGATAGGATTGAAAATAGAAGATAGATAAATTGATTAATAGATAGATAGAATGATGGGGGACAGATTTGGAAAAATAGACAGATAGACAGACAGACAAAGATGATAGATAGGTAGATATATAGATAGGGGTGTGATAGATAGATAGATAGATGATAGACAGATAGGAGATATATAAAAAAAAAAAAAAAAAAAAAAAAAAAAAAAAAAAAAAAAAAAAAAAAAAAAAGGGGGGGGGGGGAGAGAAAAGAGAGAGAGAGAGAGAGAGAGAGAGAGAGAAATTACAGTTGACACAATGAGAGAAAATTCCAGTATCTCTAAGAGTATAGTCTCTATCTTCGTTATCTCTCTATCATCCGTGTTAATTTCATCCATCTTACCTAACTATCACCCACCTCTCCTACATGTACTCCCCACACACACATTCACCCACCCCACAGACTCACCCACACACCCCACCCTTTCCCACCCCCAAAGACTCACCCACACACCTCACCCATTCACCCACCCCACAGACTCACCCACACCCCACCCATTCACCCACCCCACAGACTCACCCACACCCCCCACCCATTCACCCACCCCACAGACTCACCCACACCCCACCCATTCACCCACCTGTGGATGATGAACCAAGTAACTTTCATCCGTCTGTATGAGTCTCCCCCCCTGTGTCATCCAGGCGAAGGTGGGCGGAGGAGCGGCTTTCACCACACAAGACAGCCGCCCACTGCCCCCACCGCCGCCCGCCCCACGCCGCCCGCCCACCTCCTCAGCTGCCTCCGTCACAGGCCCCCTGAAAGTGACACTATTTAATATCACACTTTATTTTCTGTTTATTAACATTTAATAAGTTAAATAACATCTTCCTGACTGGTAATATAATGTTTATTAACATTTAATAAAGTTAAATAACATGCTTCCTGACTGGTAATAATAATAATGTTACTATTATGATTATTATCATAATTATTATTTTTAAATTTTTTATATGTATTGTAATACAATATTAACTTTAGCGATAGTGGTTATAATAATTAAGAAAATATTAAATGTTGCGATGATTACGAGATAATAATAATAATAATAATAATAATAATAATAATAAAAATTTATTATTATTATTATATCAAATACACAAACACACACACACACACACACACACAGGAAAAAAAGAAGGGAGAAACAGGAGCCTGAGCTGCAGAGGGAAAGGCAATGGGAGGAGGAGAGGGAAAAGGCAGTGTTTATTCATGGGCTGAAGGAGAGGAGGGAAGGACACACACTGAAAGACGGCAGGCAGAAAGAAAGGAGATTGAGAGCATACTCAAAGAAATAGGTGAAGAAGACATGTCCGAATTTGAAATTTTCAGAGAATAGGGGGTACTCGAAGGGAGAAAACGACCGCCGGCTGATTCTCAGGACAGAAACAGAGAGAGACAGAATCCTCCAAGAAAACCACGATTGAAGGAAACGGAAGAATACAGGAGGGTGTTCAGACCGGGACAGAACAAAAACAGAACGACAGCAGCTGAGGGAGAGGACACAAAGGCGAAAGGAGCGAGGAGGAGGGACAAGGACAGAATCAGTAGAGGACAACCAGAGCAGGGCGGAGCAACAAGAACAAGCACAAAAGAACCATCCCAAACACCCAACAACCAAGCACACTATCCCAACACAAACTAAAAACCAACAATCTCAGCCCCCCCCCAACACTCCACTATAGAATCCACAGTACACCACCAGGTCCCCCCCTCACAGACCCCAAAACACAGTAGTAGAGAGGAAACTGAAGGTATGGTACACCAATGCTGATGGAATAACAAATAAGTGGGGAGGAGGGCACGAAAGAGTCAAAGAGGCATCACCGGACATAATAGCTCTCACAGAAACCAAGCTCACAGGTATGATAAGATGCCATCTTTCCAATGGGATACCAGATCCTGAGGAAAGACAGAGGGAACAGGGGGGTGGAGGAGGGCACTGCTGATCAAAAACCGATGGGATTTTGACGAGATGGAGAGAGGAGACGGAGGAGAAGCTGGGGATTACATAGTAGGGATGCTACAGTCTGGAGGTCCCAAGGTGGGAATTGCAGTGATGTATAACCCACCACAGAACAGCAGGAGGCCAAGGCAAGAGTATGATGAGAGTAACAGGGCGATGATTGACACTCTGGGCAGAAGTGGCCCGAAGGGCTCGCGCGAGCGGGCAAAGCTACTGATCATGGGGGACTTCAACCATAAGGAAATTGATTGGGAGAACTTGGAGCCACATGGGGCCAAGAAACGTGGAGGGCTAAGATGCTGGAGGTGGTACTGGAAAATCTCATGTACCAACACGTAAGGGACACTACCAGAGAGAGAGAAATGACGAACCAGCGAGACTGGACCTAAAATTCACCCTGAGTAGTGCAGATATTGAGGACATCACAATGAAAGCCCCCTTGGGGCCAGTGATCATATGGTTCTAAGTTTCGAATACATAGTAGAGTTACAAAGGGGGAAGCAGGAAGGGCTGCACATTTGAAGCCAAACTACAAGAAAGGGACTATGTGGGCATGAGGAACTTCCTGCACAGAGTTCAGTGGGACAGAGAGAGTGGCAGGAAGTCAGTAGACGAGATGATGGAATATAGACAACAATTTGCAAGGAAGCTGGGGAGGTTTATCCCAAGGGTAACAGGAGAAGCGAAAAAAAAACAGGATGAGCCCATGGTTCACCCCAAAAAGGGGCAGGAAGCCAAAACCAAGTGTGCAAGGGAATGGAAGAGGTACAGAAGGCAAAAACCCCGGAGAATAAGGAGAGCAGTCGTAGAGCCAGAAATGAATATGCACAGATCAGAAGGAGGCCCAAAGACAGTACGAGAATGACATAGCAGCGAAAGCCAAATCTGACCCAAAGCTGCTGTACAGCCACATCAGGAGAGAACAACAGTCAAGGACCAGGTGATCAGGCTGAGGAAGGTAGGGGGAGGTCGAAATGACCGGGAAGTGTGTGAGGAGCTCAACATGAGATTCAAAGAGGTGTTCACAGAGGAGATAGAAGGGGCCTCCAGAAAGGAGGAGAAGGTAGGGTACACCATCAAGTGCTGGACACAATACACACAAATGAGGAGGAAGTGAAGAGGCTACTAAGCAGCTAGATACTTCAAAGGCGATGGGGCCAGATAACATCTCTCCATGGGTCCTGAGAGAGGAGCAGAGGAGCTATGTGACCCTAACAACGATCTTCAACACATCTATCGAAACAGGGCAACTACCTGAGGTTTGGAAGACAGCAAATGTAGTTCCAATTTTTAAAAAGGAGACAGGAACGTAGCACTAAACTACAGACCAGTGTCACTGACATGTATTGTATGCAAGGTCATGGAGAAGATAGTCAGGAGAAGGGTGGTTGAGCACCTAGAAAGGAATGAGCTTATCAACGACGGCCAACACGGTTTCAGGGACGGGAAATCCTGTGTCACAAACCTACTGGAGTTCTACGACAGGGTGACAGCGATAAGGCAAGAGAGAGAGGTGGGTAGATTGCATATTCTTGGATTGTAAGAAGGCGTTTGACACAGTTCCACACAAGAGATTAGTGCAGAAGCTGGAGGACCAGGCAGGGTAACAGGGAAGGCACTACATTGGATCAGGGAATACCTGTCAGGAGACAGCAGCGAGTCATGGTACGTGGCGGGTGTCAGAGTGGGCGCCAGTGACGAGCGGGGTTCCACAGGGGTCAGTCCTGGGACCAGTGCTGTTTCTGGTATTTGTGAACGACATGACGGAAGGAATAGACTCCGAAGTGTCCCTGTTTGCAGATGATGTGAAGTTGATGAGAAGAATTCAATCGGACGAGGACCAGGCAGAACTACAAAGGGATCTGGACAGCCTGCAAGCCTGGTCCAGCAACTGGCTCCTGGAGTTCAACCCCACCAAGTGCAAAGTCATGAAGATTGGGGAAGGGCAAAGAAGACCGCAGACGGAGTACAGCCTAGGGGGCCAGAGACTGCAAACCTCAATCAAGGAAAAAGATCTTGGGGTGAGTATAACACCAGACACATCTCTGAGGCGCACATCAACCAAATAACTGCTGCAGCATATGGGCGCCTAGCAAACCTAAGAACAGCATTCCGACATCTTAATAAAGAATCGTTCAGGACCCCGTACACTGTGTACGTTAGGCCCATATTGGAGTATGCAGCACCAGTTTGGAA
>WNWK01030931.1:0-23109 GCA_009830355.1 Cherax destructor
GGGGGGCAACCCTTTTCCCCGAAATTGGGGAAAAGGGAAAATTTAAATTTTTAAAAAAAGTTTTTTTACCAAAAAAAAAATTTTAAAACATTTTTGGCAACTTTTTTGGGTTTAAAAAACTTTTTATATCATTTTCCCCAAATATTTTTTTTTCCTTAAATGTTTTTTTGGGCTTTTGCCCTAAATAATACATTTTCCAAAATTTGTTTTTTTTTTATTTTTTTTCTCTAAAAAATTTAAATTTTTTTTTAAAATTTTTTCTTAAAAAAAAAAATAGCAACTCTCTGATGCCTCCATTCAAGGGGGGGACCCCTTTTCCCCCTCGGGGGCCTCGGGGGGCCCCAACCCGGGCTGATGACAACCCCTGAGTTTTAAAGGGCCCTATCCATAGAGTTTCAAAAAAAAATATATTAATAATCAGAAATAAGTTATTGACATTGTTTGTAATGTTTTTAAAATATTTTTGGGGTTGTCATGTTTTTTTAAACCCTTATTGGTAATGATGGCTCTACAACCACCCATAAAAAAATTTCCCCAAAATCTTTTACAGCTTTGTTTTTTTGTTTTTTCCCCCAAAAAAAAAGGCAAAAACAAAATCACTAACCAACTTTTTTTTAATGGAACCCCTGACTTTTTTTCAAAAAAGGATTGGGTAAAAATTTTAAAAACCTTTATCTTTCATCTGATGTTAACAAAAAGCATTGTACATTTCCCCCCAAATTTTTTAAAAATTTTCGGTTTTTTTGCCCCCCAAAAATTTTGGGACATTTTTTTTTTTCTACCTAACCAAAAAAGGAAAAAAAACATAACAAAGACAGTGAAAAGGGTTTTAAAAGCTGTATAAATCATGTAAAAAAATCATTGAAATTAGACCAAAAAAAAGAAAAAAAAGGGTTTTTTCGCCCCCTTTAAAAGGCATTTGGGATTTTCTGATTTTAACTGTTTTTTTTATAAAATATTTATGAGTAAGATTCCCCAAAAAAAAATAAAATTTGCTAAATTTTCATATAAATTTCCCCAAATTCAGTAGGGGTTCTATTTAAAAGGTTTTTAATCTAAAATTTTTTAAAAAAAAAGTTTTTTTAGAAAAAACTTTTAAATCTTTTTAAAAACCAAATATCAAAAAAACCATTTTACACATTTTTTTTAGCTTTTTAATGTTTCATGTATTTTTTTTTAAAAAAAATAAATATTTATAATAATATTGATTTTTTTTATTTTATTGGGTTTTTTTAAAAAAAAAAGTAAATAATTTATAAATATTCAAAAACCCCTAAACTTTATTTTATTGCATTTTTGAAGATTCAAGGGTTTTTAAGGGGTTTTCCAAAAAAAGTTTTTTTTATAAAAAACCAAAATTTATAAGAAAACTTCCCCCAAAAAAAAATAAAATTTCGCTAACTTTTTTCCATAAATTTAAATTCGAAGAAATTTATTTAAAAAAATTTTATAATCTAAATTTTAGCTAAAAATGAGTTTTTTTTATAAAAAAAATTTTAAAAGTTTAAAAAATCAAAAAAAGCAAAAAAAAACCATTTTACCACATTTATCCAAAAATATTTTGAAAAATAATATAAAATATTCCCCAAAAAAATATTGATTTTTTTTTATTTTTTTTAAAAAAAATTTTTTAAAAAAAAGAAAAAAATTTTAAAAAAATTTAAAAATGCTTTTTAAAAAGATATTTTATTTTATTTTTTTTATTAAAAAGGATTTTCAAGTTTTCCCCATAACTGTTTTTTAATAAAATATACCTGGTAAGCTTCCCCAAAAAAAAATTTAAACCACTTTTCCCATAAATTTCAATTGCGTTGAAATTCCTTTTTAAATTGAAACCCCAAATATTTTAGGTAAAAAAAAAATTTTATCAGTAAAACTAACCGCTCTAAAAATCGAAAAAACAATAAAATACCATTTTTTTCATATTTTTTTGGAAGCTTTTGTTTGTATTTTTTTAAAAAAAATTTGAAATATTCTAAATTAATATTGATTTTTAGATTTTTAAAAGGGTTTTTTAAAAAAAAGTAAATTTAATATTTAAAAAAACTATAAAAACATTTTATTGCATTTTTTTAATTAAATCATTTTAAATTTTTAAAAACCCCCTTTTTTAAAAAAAAAACATCCCCTAAGGAAGCTTTTTAAAAATCATAAAAAATTTTTTTTTCCCCCAACAATTTTATTGGGGAAAATTTATTTAAAAAATTTTATAATCTAAGTATTTTAGCAAAAATGAGGGTTTTTTTGGCCTTTTAAACTTGGGGTTTAAAAAGTCGAAATATGCAATAAAATACCATTTTTTCACATTTTATGTATTTTTTTTAAAAAAATAAAATTTTTAAAATATTGATTTTTATAGATTTTTAATGAAGGGGTTTTTTAAAAAAATTTAAAATTTTTAAAAATTTAAAAAAATTTAAAAAAATTATATTATTGCATTTTTAACGATTCAAAAAGGATTTTAAGGTTTTTCTTAAAAACGTTTTTTTTATTAAAAAAACACTAACCTTTCTCAAAATAAAATCATAAAATTTTCGATTATTTTTTTCCTAAATTTCAATTGCAGTAGAAATTTTTTAAAAAAATTTTATAATCTAAGTATTTTAGTTAAAAAAAAAAGTTTTTCGAAAACCGTTTAAAAAAATTGAAATATGTTTTTTTGATTTTTTTTGGGGTTTTTTTTAAAAATTTTAAAAATTTTAATTTTAAAAAATAGTCAAAAAATTTTTTTCATTTTTTTGATTAAGGGGTTTTCAAGTTTTTGAAAAAAAAAATTTTTTTTTAAAAATACCATATAAGAAAAATTATGAAAAACTTTTTTTTGGTTTTTTTTTCCCCCAAATTTCAACTGGGTGAAATTCATTTAAAAAAATTTTATAATCCGTATTTAAGCTAAAAATTGGGTTTTTTTAGAAAAAAACTCAAACCCTTTTAAAAAGTCGAAAAAATGCTAAAAAAAACCCTTTCAAAAACCCTTTTTCTAGGTTTTTTTAAAGTTTCCGTATTTTTGGAAAAAAAATAAAAAAATATTCTATAATAATATTGATTTTTTTTGATTTTAAAAAGGATTTTTTAAAAAAAAAGTAAATAATTAATTTTTCCCCAAAAGCTATAAAACCTTTTTTTTTTTTTTTTTTTTTTTGGGGTTAAAAGGGTTTTCCAATTTTTTAAAAAAAGTTTTTTAAAAAAAAATAGATGAAAACTTCCTTAAAAAAAACATAAAATTTTTTTTTCCCTTTTAAAATTTGGAAAATTAAAAAATTTATTTAAAAAAATTTTATAATCTAAGATTTTAGCTAAAAATTGGTTTTTTTAGAAAAGCCTAAACCCTTAAAAAAACAAATACGAAAAAATACCATTTTAACATATTTTTGGGGGCCCTTTTTTTGTTTCCCCATTTTTTTTAAAAAATTTTAATTATTCCCCAAAAAATTTTGATTTTTATAGATTTTTTTTAAGAGGTTTTTAAAAAAAAGTTCCCGGGGTCAACCCTTTTCAAAAGGAATGCATGCTTTTTTGGGCCCCCCCCCCTCGGAAGAGCTGGAGAGATTTTCGTTTTTAAACAAAAGACAAATGGAAAATAGTCTTGAACATCTCTCACCCGTGTACTGTAAATTTATAAATATTCAAAAAAACAAAAAACTTATTTTAAGTATTTTGGGATTCAAGTCATTTTTTAAAGGGTTTTCTGAAAAACTGTTTTTTTTAAAAACATACATATAAGAAAGCTTCCTCAAAAAAAAAAACATAAAATTTCACTTACTTTTCCCATATCAAAAAAATACCATTTTAAATTTTTATGTATTTTTAAAAAAAAAAAAAAAAAATGAAATATTCTTTTAATAATATTGATTTTTTTATTTTTAAATTGGATTTTAAAAAATTAAAAATTTAAAAAATTCAAAAATGTTAAAAAAATTTTTTATTCTTTTTTCGATTCAAATCATTTTCAAGATTTTCTGAAAAATTTTTTTTAGATAAAAATCCATAGAACTCCCAAAAAAAAAAAAATTTCACTTTTTAAAAAAATTTCAATTCAGTAGAAATTTTTTAAAAGTTTGATAACTAAGTAATTTGTAAAAGATTTGTCAAAAGCCTCAATTCCCAAAACAGAAATTAAAAAATACCATTTACACATTTTTTTTAGCTTTTTTAAGTTTTTTGTTTTTTTGAAAATAATATGAAATATTTATAATAATTTGATTTTTTTGATTTTTTTAAAGGATTTTTAAAAATTGTAAATAATTTATAAATATTAAAAACTTAAAATTATTTTTTGCATTTTTTTCGATTCAAGGCATTTTCAAGGGGGTTTTTTGAAAAAAATTTTTTTTTTTATAAAAACCCCTTAATTTTCCCTTTATCTAAAAAAAAATAAAATTTAGCTTCTTTTTCCATAAATTTCAATTGCGGTTTTTAAAATTTATTTAAAAGTTTGATAGTTAAGTATTTTAGCTCAAAAAAAGTTTTTTTAAAATTTCCAAAAATCTAAAACTTAAAAAAAGCAATAGAATACCAAAATTTTGCCTTTTTAGCTTTTTTAAAGTTTCCCTGTATTTTTTTAAAAAAAAAATGAAATATTCTATAAAATTTTGATTTGTACAGTTTCTAATAGGATTTGTTAAAAAAAAAAAAAATTTGGAAATATTTAAAAAGATATAAAAGGTTTTTTTTTTGCATTTTTTTCAGTTAAAATTTTAAAAGGTTTTTTGGGGAAAAACTTTTTTTTTTTTTATGAAATATACCTATGAGTAAGATTCCGAAAAATATCATAAAATTTTTACCTTTTCCCTTTTAAAATTTAATTCGGAGAAATTTTATTTTTTAAGTTTGATAATCTAAGTTTTGCTAAAAAAAAAGTTTTGGGGAAAAAAAGCCTCAAACAGGTTTTTAAAAAATTAAAAAAGCAATAAAATTAACCCTTTTTTCCCTTTTTGAAAATTTTGAAGTTTTTATATTTTTAAAACAAATAAATATTCTATAATAATATTTTTTTTATAGATTTTTTTTAAGGGGTTTTTCAAAAAAAATTTTAAAAAATTTATAATTAATAAAAAAAAATACAAAAAAATTTTTTTATTGCACTTTTTGGGGTTTAATCATCTTAAAAGGTTTTCTGAAAAAAACTATGTTTTTTTGGGGAAAAATTCCCCTGAGTAAAAATTCATGAAAAAAAAAACAAAAAAATTTGTTTACTTTTCCCCCAAAAAAATTCAGGAAAAAATATTAAAAAAATTTTATAATCTAAGTATTTTAAGGGGAAAAAAAAAGGGGAATAAGCTTCCCCAAAAAAAAATAAAATTTCGCTTATTTTTCCCATAAATTTCAATATCTGTAGAAATTTTATTTTAAAGTTTGATAATCTAAATATTTTAGCTAAAAAATGAATTTTATAAAAACCCCAGCTTTGAAACCCAAAAAAAGGGAAAAAAAATTTTTTGGGACTTTTTTTTTTTTTAATTTTCCCCGTTTTTTTAAAAAAAAAAAGAAATATTCTATAATAATATTGATTTTTATAGTTTTTTTAAGGGGTTTTTTTAAAAAATAAAATTTTTTTTAAAAAAAAATGATAAAAAACGTTATTTTATTGCTTTTTTTTACGTTAAAGGGGTTTTCCCCAAGGTTTTTTTTGAAAAACTTTTTTTTAGATAAAATATACCTATGGGGAAGTTCCCCCAAAAAAAAAACATAAAATTTTTTTTTATTTTTTCCCTAAACCCCCCCTCAGAAATTTTTTTAAAATTTAAAAACCTCAAACCGCTCAAAAAAGAAAAAAAATCAATAAAATACCATTTTAGCACTGTTTATGATTTTTTTAAATTTTTTTATGTTTTTTTTAAAAAAAAATATTAAAAAAAAGATATAAAACGTTATTTTATTGCTTTTTTTTACGATTCAAAGCTTTTTTTTGGATTTTCTAAAAAAATTTTTTTTAAAAAATATCCTATAAAATAAGTTCCCAAAAAAAAACATAAAATTTTTTCCCCATAAATTTTTAATATCAGAAATTTTTTAAAATTTTTTTTTAAAATAAGTTTTTTAGCAAAAAAAAAAGGTTTTTTCAGAAAAAACTTTTAAAATTTTTTAAAATTTAAATATGCAATAAAATATAATTTTAGAAAATTTTTTTTCCCAAAATTTTCAAGTTTTACGTATTTTTTAAAAAATAATATAAAATATTCTCAAAAAAGATTTTTATAGTTTTTTTAAAAGGATTTTTAAAAAAAATTTTTAAAAATTTTTTAAAATTTAAAAAAAGGTTTAAAAGATTTTAAAAACTTTTTGACATTAAGGCATTTTCAAGGATTTTCTGAAAAAATTTTTTTTTTGATGATATATATCTAAAACACGCCCCAAAAAAAATTTTTTTTCACACTTTTATCAAAAATTCCAGTAAAGTTGAGTCATTATTTATGACAGAATTGACGTTATTTGCACAACAAACATAGAAGAATGATTGCTTTAAAAGATAGCATGTACTTTTTTTGAAGTACAGTCATCCCTTGGTTTTCGCTTGTCCCAGTTTTCGCCGATTTTGGTTTTCGCCGACTTTTTTCAGGGAAAATTTGTCTTAGTTTTCGCCGATTGTTTTAGTTTTCGCCGACCGTATGGGACCTGTCCACTAGTGCTGCGCACATACAGAG
Organism: Cherax destructor; assembly: GCA_009830355.1. Lineage (NCBI taxonomy): Eukaryota > Metazoa > Arthropoda > Malacostraca > Decapoda > Parastacidae > Cherax > Cherax destructor. The sequence continues at coordinate 6,645 of WNWK01030931.1, forward strand.
GCCATAGGCCCACCACCCACACACCTCCCACGCACATTGTCACGCAGTCTAGCATTGTTTATGCTTGAGTGAACATCACCCCAGGAGTTTATACAAAACATTTATTAACAATTCATTGTTTTTGGCCCTTGATTATTGTGTGTGACTACTAAATAAGCTACCATGGGCCCAAAGAAAGCTCCTAGTGCCAGTTCTTTGGTAAAGAAAGTGAGGAACACCATAGAACTGAAGAAAGAAATAATAGAAAAATATGATAGTGGTGTACGTATTGCCGAGCTCGCCAGGATATACAAGAAAAACCCATCAACCATCAGTTCCATTGTGGCAAAGAGAAAGGAAATCACGGAAGCTAATGTTGCGAAAGGGGTGAATACGATAACGAAACAGAGATCACAAACAATGGAAAATATGGAGAAATTGTTATTGGTGTGGATAAACCAAAAACTGCTAGCGGGTGATAGTGTTGTGCAATCCATCATATGTGAAAAGCAAGGCTGTTGCATGCCGATCTTGTAAAGAAAATGCCTGGAACCAGTGTTAATGTTGATGAATTTAAGGCCAGCAAAGGCTGGTTCGAAAACTTCAAGAAGCGAACTGGCATACACAGTGTTGTAAGGCATGGTGAGGGTGCCAGTTCAGATAAAGATGGGGCTGAAAAATTTGTGCGTGAGTTTAAAGAATATGTAGAGGCAGAAGAATTTAAACCCCAACAAGTGTTTAATTGTGACGAAACAGGCCTCTTTTGGAAGAAAATGCCAAGGAGGACCTACATCACACAGGAGGAAAAGGCAATGTCAGGACACAAGCCTATGAAAGACAGGCTAACTCTTATGTTATGTGGGAACGCTAGTGGGGATTTAAAAGTGAAGCCTTTACTCGTGTATCACTCTGAAAATCCCAGAGTGTTCAGCAAATACAGTGTTGACAAAGGTAAATTGTGTGTGTTTTGGAAGTCTAATGCTAAGGCATGGGTCACTAGGGAAATTTTCCTGGAATGGTTTAATCAAGTGTTTGGCCCCAGTGTGAAGAAATATCTATTGGAGAATAAATTGCCACTTAAGTGCCTCCTGGTAATGGACAATGCTCCTGGTCATCCTCAAGACTTGGAAGACCAAATGCCTAAGGAATTCAGATTTGTAAAAGTGAAGTTCTTGCCTCCTAACACCACTCCTCTCCTCCAGCCCATGGACCAGCAGGTCATTGCAAACTTTAAAAAACTGTACACCAAAGCAATGTTTCAAAGGTGCTTTGATGTAACCTCAGACACTAGATTGACCCTAAAAGAGTTCTGGAAGGGTCACTTCGATATCTTCCATTGCATAGGCCTTATAGATAAAGCTTGGCAGGGAGTGACCTCCAGGACGATGAACTCTGCTTGGAGAAAGTTGTGGCCAGATTGTGTACAAGAGAGGGTTTTGAAGGGTTTGAAGCTAACCCTGATGAGCCTATGGAAGTTATGGAAAGTATTGTGGAATTGGGGACTTCTATGGGGTTGGATGTGAATGGAGAGGATGTGGAAGAGTTGGTGGAGGACCACAATGAAGATCTAACCACTGAAGAGCTGCAAGAGCTTGAGCTGCAACAACAACAAAACAGATCTGAGGAAATTGCTTCAGTGGAGGAAGAAAGATGTAAGGTGCCTTCTTCAGAGATTAAGGAGATTTGTGCAATGTGGAGTAGGGTGCAATCATTTGTGGAGGAACATCACCCTGACAAAGATGTTGCAATCCGTGCTGGCTACTTTTACAATGACAATTCCATGTCCCATTTTAGGGACATTTTAAAGACCGCCAGATACAGAGCTCTCTGGAGAGATATTTAGTGCCACAGGTGTGCAGTGAATCACAAGCTGGTCCTAGTGGGATTAAAAGACAAGAAGGAAGTGACCCCAGATGAGGACTTGGTACCTAGAGTCCTTATGGAGGGATTCCCTTCCAAAAATTAGGGTTTCTACCCTCTCCCCTCCTATCTCTCTTCCATCAAACACCATCAGTCTTCAGTAAGGGTAAGTGCCACATTCATTTCATTCATTTGTGCATGTAAATCTATCTTTAAGGCCCCCAAAATTTTTTTTTTCCAAACTTCTGGGTTTCTGAAACGGATTAATTGAATTTCCATTATTTCTTATGGGGAAAATAGTTTTGGTTTTCGCCGATTTTGGTTTTAGCCGATCCATCTGGAACGGATTAAAACCGAAAACCGAGGGATGACTGTATCTCAAATATTTTCAGATTTGTGTGGGGATAAAAGTCCGATATTTTGCTAAATGTCAAGAAACCTACAAACTGTATTTTTTTTAGAATGAATATAAGCTTTATTACAGAATTGGTACATGCTATACGATGGACGTAGAAGTGTTCTATCCATAGAAAATGTAAACACCGTTCTCCCACCTACCACTTAGGCTTGAAATTCCTCTTAGGTGGAATTTTTAGGAATTTTCAGTAAATCTTGCGTGGTTCATTTGCTTTTCGGCCGATTTTATTGAAACTTACACTAAAACATAGTACATATAAGCTGTTAATAGTACACCAAAAATGAGCGCAATCGGTAAACAAATAAAAAATCGAGTTCAGATCTTTAGATAGCCCCTTCAGGGTCCAAGCCGTAGATCTACACATTGTCCACAGGGTCCAAGAATTTAAAAAAAAATTTTTTTTTATTTTTTCTTATGAAATACTAAAATAACCTTGTCTGATAATCATTTTAAGACTCTTCTCAAAAACCTACTACTCACCCTTACCTAAATACTCATACTCAAAAATACTCATTGTTATTTTTCGTATAAGATAATTCCATTTTTATTATTATTATGTACGATAATATTACTTTCAAAAATGCTTAGTATTATTTTCTTATAAGATAATCTTAATTTGTAATAATAATAATAATATAATAATATTTTTATTTCGATGCATGTTACAAGTGTACAGTTGTCCCTCGGTTTTCGCCGAAAATTCGTTCCAGAATGCTGCTTAAGTGCCATTACCGAACGAATTTACTTCCTTAAGAAATAATGTCACGTAGGTTAGTCTATTTCAGACCCCCAAAAATACACTTGCAACAGCACTTACGAAAATACACTTACATAAATGTTCGAGTTTGGAGATGCACGAAAACCGAGGGACCACTGTACATTGTTATTGGTAGTTACAATTATAAAACTGTAATTCAAGGAGAGCCACTGGCATGCCATGGCATTAGGGGCAGCTTATTCTAAGTACTTATTCACTAAGTACTTAATGCTAGAGAACTTGATTGAGTTTATTCTAGTTATGTATTATTTCAAATTACAATATGATTATACATACTATTAAAAGACAATACTAGAGAAATTGGTTGAGTTTAATCTAGTTGTATATTTTATTTCAAGTTACAATATGTTGATGCTATACTAGTATAATAACAATACTAGAAAAATTTATTGAGTTTCTTCTAGTTATATATTTTATTTCAAATTAACAAAATGATGATACTATAATATTTTAAATGACAATATGATGATATGAAATTGCAACAAGTGTTAAGGAGGATGACAATATAAAACTGAGATTATCTTAAGTAAAATAACATTGGGTTTGAAAGTTTGTTACAGTATGAGTATTTAGTATATGGTGAGTAGGTGATTTTTGAGAAGAGTCTTGAATTGATTTTCCGACAAGGTTAACTTAATATTTACTGGTAATGAATTCCAGATTCTGGGACCCTTTATGTGCATAAAATTTTTACATTGATTGGTATGGACTCGGGGTATGTCAAATAGTGATCTGTGTCTTGTGTCGTGGGACCTATTAAAGTTGTTGAGGAGAATTTTGAGCGGAGGGTTGATATTAGCATGTAGAGTTTTTTGTATGTAGAAGGCACATGAATAGGTATGAATATTTTTTACGGTGAGTAGTTTTAAAGTTTTGAATATAGGTGGAGTATGCTGTCTAGAGTGGGAATTTATTATCATCCTGACTGCAGCCTTTTGCTGGGTTATGAGTGGTCTAAGGTGATTTAATGTTGTTGAGCCCCATGCATAGATTCCATAGGTGAGATAAGGGTAGATAAGAGAATGATATAGTGCAATGAGAGCTGGTTGTGGCACATAATAGCGTATCTTAGATAATATACCTACTGTCTTTGAGATTTTCTTGGAAATTTGTTGTATGTGTGTTTGAAATTTAAGACTACTGTCACGGTGGATTCCTAGGAATTTTCCCTCTGTGAGTCTTGTGATGGGTGAACCATTGAGCGTTATGTTAAGTGGAACATTTGTAGCTTTGTTTCCAAACTGAAGTAGGTCTTGTCAGTATTGAGAGTAAGCTTATTTGTCGTCATCCATGTTGATATTTTCTGTAATTCGGCATTAACAGTGTTGGCTAGTATGACTGGATTTGGGTGAGAGAAGACATATGTTGTGTCATCTCTAAATAATATGGGTTTGAGTAGTTGTGATGCATTCGGTAGGTTGTTTATGTAAATGAGGAATAGAAGTGGCCCCAGGACACTTTCTTGAGGGACTCCGACTGTAATTTGTTGTGTGGAAGAGTTCTCTCCATTTGTGTACACGTACTGGCTTCTGTTGCTAAGGTACGACTTTAGGTAGTTGAGGGGGTGCCCCCTAATACCATAGTGCGCTAATTTTGTGACCAATAAATCATGGTCGACTGTATCAAATGCTTTGCGTAGGTCTATAAAGATTCCAAGCGGAACTTCTTTCTTCTCAAGTGCGGTGTATATTAACTCTAACATGTGTGTTATAGCATCAACTCTAACATGTGTGTTATAGCATCGTTTGTGCTCTTGTTAGTCCTGAATCCAAATTGACAGGGGTTTAGTACATTGTGTGAGACGACGTAGGAATAGATCTGGTTATGAATTAATTTTTCGAAGATTTTAGAAAGCAGTGGTAAATTTGAGATTGGTCTATAATTATTCAAGTCAGTTTGGTCACCTCCTTTGTGGATCGGGGTGACCCTAGCTATTTTGAGAATTGATGGGAAGGTGGAAGATTCAATGGATTTATTGTATAATGCTGCTATAATTGGTGACAGTACGTGTGAAGCTTTCTTGTACATAAAGGGTGGTAAGCTGTTTATGTCTCCTGCTTTGTTTTTAAGGGTGTTGATTATGAGCGAGACTTCAATTGAGTTGGTAGGAGCTAGGAATAGTGTATCTGGGTAGGTGTTGGTGAGGTAGTCTGTTGGACGAGTGTTCGAGCTTGGGATTTTACTCGCTAGATTCTTTCCTATGGTGGAGAAGAAAACATTAAGTCTGTTTGCTGTCTCAGTTTGTGAGAGTAGGGGTTCGTCTGTTTTTTATAATTTGATGGTATTGTTCATGGATATCTTTTTATTTCCTAGAATTGTAGATAGGGTTTTCCAGGTCTTTTTCATATCACCTTTTATGGTCTGGAGTCTGTTCTCATAATACAATTTTTTGGACCTTCATATCAGGCTAGTAAGGATTGATGAGTAGCGTTTGGATTGTTCTCTGGTTATTAGACCCCTTCTGTATTGTTTTTCATATTGGTGCCTCTTGTTTATGGATTTAAGGATGCTGGGTGTTAGCCAGGGATTGTTAAGTCTCTTAGCTGTGATCTGTTTAGTTTTTTTCGGGCAATGTCTGTTATAGAGGTTGTGTGTTTTTTTAAGAAAGTTCTTGATGCATTCATTAGTATCTGAATATGTTTCTAATTCATTAAGCCAGTCAATGTTCGTCATAGCTGATATAAAATTATTAACAGCTGACTCATTATGTAGTCTGAAGGTAACTTTTGCAATTTCTTGGGGCAAAATGCCTAGGTTATAATAATAATAATAATAATAATAATAATAATAATAATAATAATAATATCTTTATTTACTACAAGTACATGTACATGGTATACAGGCCTAGCTGACATCAGTGACATACTACTATATAGAAAGTCCCCTGTTATGCTGAGCATTTCGGGCAGATTAGGTCAGTGTCCTAGGATGCGACTCACACCAGTCGACTAACACCCAGGTACCCATTTTACTGATGGGGAACATAGACAATAGGTGTAAAGAAACACGCCCAATGTTTCTGCCCTGGCTGGGAATCGAACCCAGGCCCTCGCTGTGTGAAGCGAGAGCTTTAGCCACCAGACCACCAGAGCCCCTAGTTACGAGAAAGGTAGGGTAGTGGTCTGTGGTGTTTTCTGTGATTATGCCTGATTTTAGAGGGGATATAGTGTTAGTCCAGATGTGGTCTAGTAACGAGGTACTATTCTCGGAGATTCTTGTAGGTTTTGATATTGTTGGTAGTAATAAGCAGTTGCTCATAGTGTTTGTGAATTCAGTTACCTGTGGGTCCTGGTCATGTAAGAGATTTATGTTTAAATCTCCTGTGAGCAGCAAATGATCTTTGTTAAGGCGTGAATCGATTATCAGGTTTCCTAGTTTTTCACTAAAGTGGCGGATGTTTGACTGTGGTAATCTGTAGATGTTTATCACTGTGAGGGGTTTTTGCAGGTCTTTTGATTTAAATTTAGCTATAATACATTCTCCATGTTCGTCCCTTGTGCAAGAGTTTTTGATACATTCGAGTTGATCTGTATAATATATTGCTGTTCCACCCCCTCACTGGTCTGTCCTACAGTTGTGAATGGCTGTGTAACCTGGGATGGCATAGACACCTGTAGTATCAGGCTTTAGCCAGGTCTCAGTGAGTGTGATGATTGACATATTGGTCTGTAGGGATTGGAGTAGTGCTGTGAGGTCATCAAAATGTTTGCTCAAAGATCTAACATTGTAATTGAAGATAGTTAAGTTATTGTTGGCTCTGAGTAATGTCTTTGCTTGATCTGCTGTGTAATAGTTACAGTTGCTGTTGGAGTCATGTAAGTCATTTAATAATAGGTTGATATCAGGATCAATGCCTGTAATCATAGGATTTAGTGTGATTCTATAACTAGACTTGAGAACAATGGATTATGCTAAACTTAATGATATGGTATTAGATTAAAGTCTTACTTGCTAATGGATTAATACAATTATGTGCAAGTGTTTACAGGAATTTTTTACAGTGATATAGGATATTTGAATAATGTTAATGATATACTAATTTAACTGTCTAATGAATGGTTAGAATAACTTCAAAATTGCCCTTTTATGTAAGTTTATTTTTTTAAATGGTTTTGTAGGTATATTTTTGGGGGTGTAAAAGGACTAGTCTATTTTACATTATTCCTTATGGGGATAAATTCGTTTGGTAATGGCACTTGAACAGCATTCTCGAACGAAAAAATATCGTAACTCGAGGTAACACTGTATTAAATTGATATGGAAAAAGAAATTTTTGATTCAATATTGCACTGGTTGAAACTTTTAGTTTATGAAAGGCAATAAGAGGTCAATGAATGCAAAGAGCTATTGAACTAAGAGTAAAAACAGTTTTGACTAATATTAAAAGTAGTTTTGATCAAATTTAAGTAAATAAAGTGACTGAAATTGGCTAATGGTAAAAGGTATTTATATAATATAATTAAATGATTGCACTTATCAGGTAGTTGATTATAAAGGAAATATAAAGTAAGTCACATACACAATGAGGTAGTTGTTTGAATATAAGAATACAATTAAGCAAATAAAGTGACTGAAATTTGCTTATGGTAAAATGGTATTTAAAAGTATGAGTAAATAATTGCACTTATTTGGTATTTGCTTATAAGAAAAATATAAACTAAGTCACATACACAATGAGGTAGTTGTTTGATTGTAAGAATATAAAAAAAAATTGTGAAAAGGTTATAATTAAATTTCAAGTAAAAAGTAATTACTAATACAGTGGTACCTCGAGTTACGATATTTTTTCGTTCGAGAATGCTGTTCAAGTGCCATTACCAAACGAATTTATCCCCATAAGGAATAATGTAAAATAGACTAGTCCTTTTACACCCCCAAAAATATACTTACAAAAGCATTTAAAAAAATAAACTTACATAAAAGGGCGATTTTGGGGACCATCGTAACTCGAGGTACCACTGTACTGTAAATAGTTAGGGTTGGGAAATGGTAATGATAAATATGTATTAAAAATAAAAAAATAAAAGTAAATGGTTACAGATAAGGAAAAAAGATATACAGTGGTACCTCGAGTTACGATATTTTTTCGTTCGAGAATGCTGTTCAAGTGCCATTACCAAACGAATTTATCCCCATAAGGAATAATGTAAAATAGACTAGTCCTTTTACACCCCCAAAAATATACCTACAAAAGCATTTAAAAAAATAAACTTACATAAAAGTGCGATTTTGGGGACCATCGTAACTCGAGGTACCACTGTATATATAGTAAAAAATAGGTTGTATAATCATATTTAGTGGGAAATTTAATATAGTTAGGTAGCAGTTATTAGAACAAATATGAAGTTAATTACTTTAATATACAATTTTGAAGTTAATTACATTAATATACAATCAGTTTTGTGAGAAATATAAGATTGTGAGGTTGCAGTTACTAGTACAACTGTTGCACTAACGCAGACTAAGGATTAGGTCATTGAAGTTGATCAGTCTCTGTAAGGTTAGCATCTCGAAGGAATTTGGACAGTTCATTTTCATTCGTGATATAGTAAGCACGGCCTACATTTATTTTCTTAACTAGGATTTTTCCTTCCCATGTGAAGCACTGGTGGATTTTGTCATTATTCTCACGTTTAAGCTTTCTTACTCTGTATAGGAGGTTCTGACGTTTTTTTGTGAGACACTCATTTACATAAAGATCTTTTTTTGCACTAATTGATGTTTTAATCAGATCGGTTTTACTGTCTATCGTATGAAATCTAAGCATAACACCCTTTTTTCTACCTTGTGTGCCAAGTAATAGTGATTCTGTTATCTCTGATGCTGGTACTACTACATTTATGTGGTCTTTTATGGTCTGAAGAGCAGCATCTTTGCAGTTGGTATGGTTTATGCCACTTGGAAAGAGTGCACTGCTAATTATTACCGCGTTGGATAACTTATCTTGCTCAGTTTTATCTTTTTGGTTAGAAAAATAGTCAGTCAGCTGGGTATCCATGTTGGTCTTCCAGTCCTTGACAGCATCTTCAACCTTCGTGTTTAGGGATGTTATTTGTTCTGTATGGCTGGCTATGACTGATTGGAGGGTCTTTCCAAAATCAGCCATCCCAGCTGATGTAAACTTCTGTTCAAAGCTTAGGATCTTGCTTTCAAGGTGGGCTAACTTAGTTTCATGCTTAGATAGTGTTGTATGAAGATTCATGTTTTCCTCAGTTAGGGTGGTGATGTATGACTTAAGAGTGACAGGATCATTTGTCATACCTGAGATCGTTTCAGATGGGTCAAATCCTTTGAAGGCAGTGTGGTTTGAGGGAGATTCAGTCATGATTGGTGTTGTTGCTGTCCCGTCGTCATATGTGGTGGTTGAGTAGGGTGAGAGAGAGGGAGAGTCAGCCATTGTGTTTATTGACATGTTGCCTGGGGTAGTGGTGGGGTGGGTGGGTGATGCACCGGCGTCCTGCTGGGTAGTCAAATTAAATAGTCGAGTTCTTGGTGATTTCTTGCTGTTCTTTTTGCTGCTTCTTCTGTTATTAGGTCTCATAGTAGTACAGGGGATGTTGTAGATAGGACGTAGAAGCTATAGTTGCTCAGAGCTTGTTGTGGGTGCTCGTCTGGCAGCGGGCTGTGTTTTGGGTTTGAATGGCACTCTCCACTTGGATCGATAATTTTTTGAGTAGGTGATCTTACTGTTGATATTCTTGAGTCATTCTGGGGTCTAGGTGCGTTAGTGCAGCAGTTCTGCAATTAGGCCATCATAGAAGCGTTGGTGGGTTCTGGCTGAAGAAGAAAATAACAGAGCTTGGGTGCCACTGCCGCTGACCACGTACTCACCATAAACTAAATACGCATTCTGTAAATTACATACTTTAAAAAAATGCTCAATGTCATTTTCCCAAAAATAATTTCAATTTTTACTATTAACTACCATCCTACTAAACACTTGCTACAATGTAGTGTCACCATATTATAATTTGCCAAATGAAATATCATATTGTAATCTGCCCAATGTTTAAACAAGTCAAATTTCCATCAATCTATTCAATATTATGTACATAGTCCATAAGGTTTTTGATTAAGCTGCCCATTATTCCCTGGCATGTGAGTGGCTCTCCTTGCACTTCTATGTAAATCTCTATGTAAAATTGCGATGAAATAAAAAATATTATTATTATTGAAATAAATGGTAGAGAATCTTTTTCTAAGGGTAATAAAACAAAAAGTACAAAATTTGGTAGAAAACTGATGAAATTACACTATCGCAAATTTGATTGTGTCAGTGATATTTACATTTCGGCGATTTTGCCTACTTTGACTCCCATTATAGGCCAATTACATTATTCCAGTTGACTAAATTCTTAGCTATTTCGTTAGTATTACTTCTATTTTATTGATTGAGCACAAGAAACTGCCCAATCAACTTTTTCATGTAGCCAATAAAGTGATCAGAAATTTGTAATTTCACTAATTTCACACAAAGTTCAAAATATTCTAATTTCAAAACAGCATCCAGAATAAACAATGCAGGCATTGTTTATTCTGTAACTAATAAACATTTCCTCTGTTTATTAGTTACATTTCCAGGCTTTACAGATGAATTCCATTTTTATTTTTTATTTACATAAAATATTTTTATTCACACAAAAAAAATAGATGAATTACTCTTATGCAATATTGTAATAATTGTATAAACATTAACAGTGCATTTGTAAACGTATATTAGACCCACCAGTTGACGTGTATTGGTCGTGTGATGTGATTTGTTTACTCTTGAAAATCAGCAAAAATCAAACATTTCCACTACTTTGAGCTCAATTAGAAACTATTTTCAGTACTAAAACTAATCAAAATCATCTCTATTTCTGTAATATATCTTCCATTCTATCAAATGAGACCAAGAAACCATGAATACAACCATAAAAACCACATGAAAATACACCACAAAGTTGCTATTTTAATAAAAAACACAGTCTCAGTTTTTTTCCTCATTATGCACTGCATGCTTCAGGGTTTACTTTATATGGTGTCCTACACAGATGACAGCAAGGAAATGAGTGAGTTACTAAAGTCCCAGTATGACTCGGTCTTTAGCTAGCCGCTAACCAGACTGAAAGTCGAAGACCTAAATGAATTTTTTATGATAGTGCCACAGAACTTGGCAGACGCATGCCTATCTGACATTACCCTGACGCCAAATGACTTCGAAAAGACAATAAATGACATGCCCATGCACTGTGCTTCACGCCCAGACTCATGGAACTCTGTGTTCATCAAGAACTGCAAGAAGCCACTATCACGTGCTTTTAACATCCTATGGAGAGGGAGCATGGACACTGGGGTCGTCCCGCAGTTACTAAAACAACAGACATAGCCCAACTACACAAAGGGGGCAGTAAAGAAATAGCTAAGAACTACAGACCAATAGCGCTAACATCCCATATCATAAAAATCTTTGAAAGGGTTCTAAGAAGCAAGATCGCCACTCATCTAGATACCCATCAATTACACAACCCAGGGCAGCATGGGTTTAGAGCAGGTCGCTCCTGTCTGTCCCAACTACTGGACCACTACGACAATGTTCTGCATGCTCTAGAAGACAATCTGAATGCAGATGTTATATACACAGACTTTGAAAAAGCCTTTGACAAGTGTGACCATGGTGTAATAGCACACAAAATGCGTGATAAAGGAATAACAGGAAAAGTTGGTAGATGGATCTTTAATTTCCTAACAAGTAGAACTCAAAGAGTAGTAGTCAACAGAGTAAAGTCTGAGGCGGCTACAGTGAAAAGCTCTGTTCCACAAGGCACAGTACTCGCTCCCATCCTGTTCCTCATCCTCATATCGGACATAGACAGGGATATAAGCCACAGTGCCGTGACACCCGAATCTGTATGACAGTGTCCACCGTTGAAGACACTGCAAGACTCCAAGCAGACATAAACCAAATCTTTAAATGGGCTGCAGAAAACAATATGATGTTCAATGATGAGAAATTTAAATTATTCAGATATGGAAACGTGAGGAAATTAAAATCTCATCGGAGTACAAAACAAATTCCAACCACACAATAGAGCGAAAACTAATGTCAAAGACCTGGGAGTGATCATGTCAGAGGATCTCACCTTCAAGGACCAAAACACCGTAGCAATCGCATCTCCTAGAAAATTGACAGGATGGATAATGAGAACCTTCAAAACCAGGGATGCCAAGCCCATGTTGACACTTTTCAGATCGCTTGTTCTATCTAGGCTGGAATATTGCTGCACACTAACTGCACCTTTCAAGGCAGGTGAAATTGCTGACCTTAAAAATGTGCAGAGAACCTTCACGGCACGCATAACTGCGATAAACCACCTCAATTACTGGGAACACTTGAAGTTTCTAAACCTGTACTCCCTAGAACGCAGGCGGGAGAGATACATTATTATATACATGTGGAAAATTGTCGAGGGATTAGTACCAAACTTGCACACGAGAGTCACTCCCTACGAAAGCAAAAGACTCGGCTGGCGATGTAACATCGCCGGAATGAAAAGCAGGGGTGCCACCAGCACGTTGAGAGACAACACAATAAGTGTCAGGGCCCAAGACTAATCAACTGCCTCCCAGCATACATCAGGGGGATTACTAACAAACCCTTGGCTGTCTTCAAGCAGGCACTGGACAGGCACCTAAAGTCGGTACCTGACCAGCCAGGCTGTGGTTCGTACGTTGGACTGCATGCAGCATGCAATAACAGCCTGGTTGATCAGGCTCTGGTCCAACATGAGGCCTAGTCACTGATTGGGCCGCAGGGCGTTGACCCTGGAACTCTCTCCAGATCAGCTCCAGATCCAGATCAGCACTTGCCACATAGATGCATTCTCTCATATCTAGGCCCAAATTTACCGCTCACAGCTTATCTGCATGAGCTGAGCTCATGGCGTAGATTTACGGTTTGGACCCTGTGGACAATGCGTAGATCTACGGCTTGGACCTTGAAAGGGTTAATGGCTTACAGACTACATGTACTAATACTACTACAGAAATTGATCATAGTTTATTTAAGTTGTACATCTGTTTTTATTTATAGCAGACAGCAAGTTTCCTCAAATTAACAATCTGAGGATATAACATTGGGATTAGTTGAAAGTACAGCCTCTCCTCACTTACCAACGTACTCGTTTACCGACAACTCAGAGTTACGACGGGCTCTCCGACGAATTAAAAAAAAAAAATATTGTATGCCTTATGAGAATTTGGGCCACTTTAATGACAGCGAAGTGTGTCTGTGTCAAGCATCTCAATCTCCTTCTTACCGTCACTCAGTACACTAGCTTTTAAAGACTCCAAGATGGTAATAATAATAATAATCACTCTGGGCCACTTTAAATGTCATACATATTTCATAATAATAAACATGACACAAGCAAGGGTTCTCTGCAGCAGTGCAATTTATCAAATGTCACTTGCTGTCATCAGTTATCTGAAACTTGTCACAACAACATAAAAAAAAAGTGACTGCAGCCATTATACCTGGAATATACCTGGAGAGAGTTCCAGTGGTCAGTGCCCCTGTGGCCCAGTCTGTAACCAGGCCTCATGTTGGATCAGAGCCTGATCAACCAGGCTGTTACTGCTGGCCACACACAGTTCATTACAGAAATGTTATGCACTATGTGCTAAACATACACTCATTTTCAGTAAGTCAGTAAGTCATTCAGTTAAGTCATTCATTCAGTCAAGTCATTCATTCAGTCAAGTTATTCAGTCAAGTCATTCAAGTCAAGTCATTCATTCAGTCAAGTCATTCATTCAGTCAAGTCAGTCAAGTCATTCAGTCAAGTCAGTCAAGTCATTCAGTCAAGTCAGCAGTCATTCATTCAGTCAAGTCATTCATTCAGTCAAGTCATTCATTCAGTCAAGTCATTCATTCAGTCAAGTCATTCATTCAGTCAAGTCATTCATTCAGTCAAGTCATTCACTCAGTCAAGTCATTCATTCAGTCAAGTCATTCATTCAGTCAAGTCATTCATTCAGTCAAGTCATTCATTCAGTCAAGTCATTCATTCAGTCAAGTCAGTAAGTCATTCAGTCAGGCAGACAGATAGACAGACATGATAAAGACTCCCAAATTAATAAAAACTGACATACATGGAAAGGTATCAGAGGGTGTGTGGGGCTGGGGGCTATACAGAGAGAGGGAGAAGGTGGGGAGAGGGAGTGGTGGTGACACTTTTGAAGTGTCAGTAAGGGGTCATTCCTTGATTAGCGACAAATCGTTTCCGACGGGGTCTTAGGCCCTATCTCCGTCATTAAGTGAGGAGAGGCTGTATTTTGCAGGCTGTTTTTATCAATAGTAAATAATTAAATTATATTATTTGGTAAAGTTAAGTATTGAGTTTTTAGTTAAGGGTGAGTATGTGATTTTTGAGAAGAGTCTTAAATTCATGTTCAGACTGGGTTACTTTAGTATTTACTGGTAATGAATTCCAAATTTTGGGGCCCTTTATGTGCATAGAGTTTTTGCAGTGTGATATGGACACGGGGTACATCAAAAAGTGATCTGTGTCTAGTGTTATAGTCGTGCGTCCTGTTAAGGTTGGTGAGGAGAAGTTTGAGTGGAGGGTTTATGTTTGAGTGTAGTGTATAAATGTAGTAGGCACAATAATAAGTATGGATGTTCTTGACGGTGAGTAGTTTTAGACTTTTGAATATTGGTGGAGTATGTTGTCTGGAGTGGGAATTTGTTATCATTCTGAACAACAAAAATTAACCCTTTGACTGTTTCGGTCGTATATATACGTGTTACGAGCCACTGTTTCGGACGTATTAAGACACATAAATTCTAGCGGCCTCAAATCAAGCAGGAGAAAGCTGGTAGGCCCACATGTGAGAGAATGGGTCTGTGTGGTCAGTGTGCACAGTATAAAAAATTGGGAGCCAATGGTGCATTGTGGGAACGCCATTTCAGTAGTCCTTGTTCAGCATGCCTAGCGGTAAGAAATAGCTGACTCAGGCGAATCTGGGACTCTTCTCTTCCCAAGTGATAGTTCTAACACAGATGGAAGTGTCAGTGAAGATAAATTTCATGGTTTTGAGGAGTTTGTGACCGAAAGCAATGCCCAGGATACTAGAAGGAAGAAAGAAAAAAGAATGAAAGAAAATAAGTAAGTAGGTAGGCAAGTAAGAGTAGCAAGTAAGTAGGCAAGTAGGTAGTAAGTAGGTAAGTAAGTAGGTAAGTAAGTAGGTAGGTAAGTAGGTAGGGAAGGACTGTGGAGAAGAGGAGCATGGGACCCCATGGGTGTTGACAGGCAGAGAGTGGTGAGTGATGGTATAATATGTCATTTTGACAGCAGCCGTACCCTGACTCAGCATATTTATAAGTCACACACTCACAACAACCAGCTTCCAGAAGCCTAATATCAGTTCTGTGAAGTGTCCAGTGACTATATATGCGTATATATAGAAACCAGAAGGAAGAAAGGAAGGAAGGAGGAGATGAAAGGAAGGAAGGTAGGTAGGTAGGAATGTAGGAAGGAAGGAATGTGGAAGGAAGGCAGGAAGGAAGGCAGGAAGGAAGGCAGGAAGGAAAAGGGAGTAGGAAGGTAGGAAGGTAAGAAGGAATGTAGGAAGGAAGGAATGACGACCCAGAAACAACAACCAGCTTCCAGGAAGCTAATAGCAATTCTATGAAGTGTCCAGTGATTATAGTGGATCCCCAGTTAACGAAATTAATCCGTTCCAGGAGCTATTTCTCAATCCGAACCTTTCATAATCCGAACCCTTATTTCCCATAAGAAATAATGTAAATACAATTAATCCGTTCCACAGAAAAATATTCACACAAAATATAATATAAATAACATTTACTTACCTTTTTGAAGAGACTTGCAGGCATCTGGAAGATAGGGATGATGACAGGGGCAGGGTGTTAGTGGTTGGAAGGGGAATCCTCCAAAAGGACTTCAGGTAACAAGTTCCTTCTCTCTCTCTCTCCCTCCTCCTGTGAAGCAATAACCTCAGCTGTGGTCTGTTGCTGTTCCAGATGAAGCTCTTGCAGCTCTTCAGTTGTTAGCTGTACCCTGTGCCCTCCACCAACTCTTACACATCCTCACCACTCACCTCCAACCCCAGGCTGTTCCCCAATGCCACAATATCTTCCACAACATGTTCCACAACAGGCACAGGGTCGTCAGGGTCAGGGTAAGGGCCAGCCTCAAATCCTTCAAAATCCCTCTTTTTAACACAATCTGGCCACAGTGGTCTCCAAGCAGAGTTCAAAGTCCTGGAAGTCACTTCTCCCAAGCCTTACAATATTGAAGTGATCTTTCCAGAACTCTCTTAGGTCAATTCAGAGTCATTGGTCACATTAAAGCACCTGAAACACTGCTTTGGTGTCAGTTTCTTGAAGTTTGCAATGACCTGCTGGTCCATGGGCTGGATGAGGG
>WNWK01030932.1:0-23109 GCA_009830355.1 Cherax destructor
CAACTCATCAAGTATAACTTGTAGCATGCTCGTGTCAGAAGCCAGGCACAGGTATGGTAGGATTCTGGATAGTAGAGTCAGAGTGCACATGCTGTGGATTCCATCTCACATTGGTCTTCAGATGCATGATAGAACTGATAAATTGGCTAAGTTTCATGCTTTCAAAGAGGGATAGATTACAATCTTGGCTTGTCAGTTAGCAGTTTGAGAACAATAATACGAAAAGAACTTCAACTGAATTTTATTGACTTAAGACTCAGGGAGTTTGACACCAGTCAGTCCATCTATCATCATTCTATCATGCAGGAGGAGCCACATGTCTATGGTGCATCCAACAAAATAAGCAGACTCTTGGATGTCACTACCGCCCGCCTCCGGCTGGGTTACAAGTATCTTTGGCAGGTTAAATCACCACCACCAGATGTAGACCAAACAAAATGTAAACTTTGCCAGTTGGATTATTGTCACACCCTGCGTCATTATGTACTGGAGTGCGATAAAATTAATGAATTCAGAGACTACTCATTCAGAAATGTTCAAGATATGTCAAAGTATTTTATCCACAGTTAGTTTGATATCTTTATTATACACCCCATACCCATCCTGTGGGCGGTAGTCAAAAGATTACAGAGGTACATAATGGGTCCAGGGACTGGACCCCAAAGTTATGATAGCTGAGCAAGTTACAAAGGTAATGAACTAACAAGCTACAAAGGTAATGAACTCACAAGTTACAAAGGTAATGAAACATGTAAGTAAATTTACTTACTTACGTTTATACATGGTTACAATCATGAACAAATTATAACGCAATGAACACTTCACTAGTCTACACCCAGTCACAACTGTAATGAGTTCTTGGTGCAAATTTTATTGTTGGGTCACACATACACACTTACATATACACATACACACACACACATACACATACACACACATATATACAATCAACACGCGCGCACACACACACACACACACACACACACAACACACACACACACACACACACACACACGTAGCAATGCTTTATTTACAGGGAGCAAAGTCAGGGTATTTTTCCAGAATGGTCTGTAATATACCACTGTGGATAAAATACTTTGACATATCTTGAACATTTCTGAGTGAGTTGTCTCTGAATTCATTAATTTTATCGCACTCCAGTACATAATGACGCAGGGTGTGACAATAATCCAACTGGCAAAGTTTACATTTTGTTTGGTCTACATCTGGTGGTGGGGTTTTATCCACAGTGGTATATTACAGACCATTCTGGAAAAATACCCTGACTTTGCTCCCTGTAAATAAAGCATTGACACGTGTGTGTGTGTGTGTGTGTATGTACATGTGTGTATGTGTATGTGTGTATGTATATACATGTATGCGTGTGTATGTGTATATGTATATGTGTGTATGTGTGACCCAACAATTAAAATTTGCACCAATAACTCATTACAGTTGTGGCTGGGTGTAGACTAATAGATTGCTCATTGCTTTATAATTTGTTCATGAGTGCAACCATGTACAGACGTAAGTAAATTTACTTACATGATTCATTACCTTGTAACTAGTGAATTAATTACCATTGTACCTTGTTCAGCTATCAAAACTTTGGGGCCCAGACTCTGGACCCTATATATACCTCTGTAATCTGCAAATACCTTTGTAACTTGTCATGATTGTGACCATCTGAATTCATTACCTTTGTAACTTGCTCAGCTATCAAACTTTGAGGTCCAGTCCCTGGACCCATTATGTACCTCTGTAATCTTTTGACTACCGCCCACAGGATGGGTATGGGGTGCATAATAAAGATATCAAACTAAAACTAACTCTCTCTTGCCTTACCTCTGTTACTTTATCATAGAACTCTAGGAGGTTTGTTACAAAGGATTTGTCTTCCCGGAATCCGTGCTGTCTGGTGTTTATTATCCTGTTCAGCTCGAGGTGCTCCACCATTCTTTTCCTGATGATTTTCTCCAGGACTTTGCACACTATGTGTGTGTGTGTGTGTGATACCCAACAATTAATCTTTGCACCAATAATTCATTGGCACCCTGCTTTTCATTGAAGGGATGTTGCATCGCCTGCCGAGTCTTTTGCTTTCACAGGGAGTGATTTGTGTGTGCAAATTTGGTACTAATCCTTCTAGAATTTTCAAAGCGTATAAAATCATGTATCTCTCCCGCCTGCGTTCCTGGGAATACAAGTCGAGGAACTTCAACTGTTCCCAGTAATTTAGGTGTTTTATCGTACTTCACGGCACACGCCGTGAAGGTTCTCTGTACATTTTCTAGGTCAGCAATTTCACCTGCCTTGAAAGGTGCTGTTAGTGTGCAGCAATATTCCAGCCTAGATAGAACAAGCGATCTGAAGAGTGTTATCATGGTTTTGGCATCCCTAGCTCTGAAGGTTCTCATTATCCATCCTATCAACAGACATAGCCCCACTCCACAAAGGGGGCACTACAGCAGTAGCAAAGAACTACAGACCAATAACGGTATCGTCCCATATCATAAAATTTTTTGAAAGGGTTCAACGAAGCAAGATCGCCACTCATCTAGATACCCATCAATTACACAACCCAGGGCAGCATGGGTTTAGAGCAGGTGGCTCCTGTCTGTCCCAACTACTGGACCACTACGACAATGTCCTGGATGCTCTAGAGAACAAACAGAATGCAGATGTTATATACACAGACTTTGCAAAAGCCTTTGACAAGTGTGACCATGGTGTAATAGCACACAAAATGCGTGATAAAGAAATAACAGGAAAAGTTGGTAGATGGATCTATAATTTCCTAACAAGTAGAACACAAAGAGTAGTCGTCAACAGAGTAAAGTCTGAGGCGGCTACAGTAAAAAGCTCTGTTCCACAAGGCACAGTACTCGCTCCCATCCTGTTCCTCATCCTCATATCGGACATAGACAGGGATATAAGCCACAGTGCAGTGTCTTCCGTTGCAGATGACACCCGAATCTGCTTGACAGTGTCCACCGTTGAAGACACTGTAAAACTCCAAGCAGACATCAACCAAATCTTTAAATGGGCTGCAGAAAACAATATGAATTTAATGATGAGAAATTTCAATTACTCAGATATGGAAAACGTGAGGAAATTAAAATCTCATCGGAGTACAAAACTAATTCCAACCACACAATAGAGCGAAAAACTAATGCCAAAGACCTGGGAGTGATCATGTCAGAGGATCTCACCTTCAAGGACCATAACACCGTAGCAATCGCATCTGCTAGAAAAATGACAGGATGGATAATGAGAACCTTCAAAACCAGGGATGCCAAGCCAATGTTGACACTCTTCAGGTCGCTTGTTCTATCTAGGTTGGAATATTGCTGCACACTAACAGCACCTTTCAAGGCAGGTGAAATTGCTGACCTAGAAAATGTACAGAGAACCTTCACAGCACACATAACTGCGATAAAACACCTCAATTACTGGGAATGCTAGAAGTTCGTAAACCTGTACTCCCTAGAACGCAGGCGGGAGAGATACATGATTATATACACTTGGAAAATCCTAAAGGGATTAGTACCAAACTTGCACACGAAAATCACTCCCTATGAAAGCAAAAGACTCGGCAGACGATGCAACATCCCCCCAATGAAAAGCAGGGGTGCCACTAGCACGATAAGAGACAACACAATAAGTGTGAGGGGCCCAAGACTGTTCAACTGCCTCCCAGCATACATAAGGGGGATTATCAATAGACCCCTGGCTGTCTTCAAGCAGGCACTGGACAGGCACCTAAAGTCGGTGCCTGACCAGCCGGGCTGTGGTTCGTACTTTGGATTGCGTGCGGCTGGCAGTAACAGCCTGGTTGATCAGGCCCTGGTCCACCATGAGGCCTGGTCACAGACCGGGCCGCGGGGGCGTTGACCCCCGGAACTTTCTCCAGGTATACTCTCTCCAGGTAGCCTTAGAGTGGTTAGGAATTGAGTGACATAAATGTGAAGTGGATGAGACAGGATTTATACATAGTTTTAAGAATAGGTATGATAGGGCTCATGCAACCAGGAAAGAACCAGTAGTGGCCAATGGAGAAGCAGGGCCAGGAGCTAAGACTCAACTCCCTGCAACAACAACATACCGTCTAAGTCAACAACAACAGGCTTTCCTTCAGCATAGGCGTTGATATATGGCGCCTCGATCTGTGACAACTGATGACTTATTATGGTCAATCAGTGTTACCAGAACACTGATGGTAGCTTGCCACAGTCTACATGTAGGTTTGAGGCCACAATAAATATTGTAGGAACGAGCATGCACGCACGTACATCCTCTCATATATACACAGGAAGCATTAAACTACAGACCAGTGTCACTGACATGCATAGGATGCAAAGTCATTGAGAAGATAATCAGAAGAGTGGTGGAGCACCTAGAAAGGAATGAACTTATCAACGACAACCAGCACGGTTTCAGGGACAGGAAATCCTGTGTCACAAACCTACTGGAGTTCTATGACAGGGTGACAGAAGTAAGACAAGAGAGGGGTGGGTAGACTGCATTTTCTTGGACTGTAAGAAGGCGTTTGACACAGTTCCACACAAGAGATTAGTGCAAAAGCTGGAGGACCAGGCAGGGAAAACAAGGAAGGCACTGCAGTGAATCAGAGAATAGCTGTCGGGAAGACAACAGCGAATCATAGTACGTGGCGAGGTGTCAGAGTGGGCGCCTGTGATGAGCGGGGTTTCACAGGGGTCAGTCTTAGGACCGGTACTATTTTGGTATTTGTGAACGATATGACGGAAGGAATAGACTCAGAAGTGTCCCTGTTTGCAGATGATGTGAAGTTGATGAGAAGACCAGGACGAGGACCAGGCAGAACTACAAAGGGATCTGGACAGGCTGCAAGCCTGATCCAGAAACTGGCTCCTAGAGTTCAGCCCCATTAAGTGTAAAGTCATGAAGATTATGAAAGGGCAAAGAAGACCGCAGACGGAATACAGTCTAGGGGAGCCAGAGACTACAAACCTCACTCAAGGAAAAGGATCTTGGGAAGAGTATAACAACGGGCACATCTGACTCAGATGAATCACAGGGATGTTAGGAAGTTCTATCTAGGCTGGAATATTGCTGCACACTAACTGCACCTTTCAAGGAAGGTGAAATTGCTGACCTAGAGAATGTGCAGAGAACCTTCACAGCACGCATAACTGCGATAAACCACCTCAATTACTGGGAATGCTTGAAGTTCCTAAACATGTACTCCCTAGAATGCAGGCGGGAGAGATACATTATTATATACTCTTGGAAAATTCTAGAGGGATTAGTACCAAACTTGCACACGAGAGTCACTCCCTACGAAAGCAAAAGACTCGGCAGACGATGTAACATCCCCCCAATGAAAAGCAGGGATGCCACTAGCACGTTGAGAAACAACACAATAAGTGTCAGGGGCCCAAGACTGTTCAACTGCCTCCCAGCATACATCAGGGGGATTACCAACAAACCCCTGGCTGTCTTCAAGCAGGCACTGGACAGGCACCTAAAGTCGGTACCTGACCAGCCAGGCTGTGGTTCGTACGTTGGACTGCGTGCGGCCAGCAGTAACAGCCTGGTTGGTCAGGCCCTGATCCAACATGAGGCCTGGTCACAGACCGGGCCGCAGGGGCGTTGACCCCTGGAACTCTCTACAGGTAAAACTCCAGCAGGAAGTATTTCTTCAGTCACAGAGTTATCAGGAAGTGGAATAGTCTGGGAAGTGATGTAGTGGAGGCAAGATCCATACATAGCTTTAAGAAGAGGTATGATAAAGCTCATGGAGCAGGAAGTGACCTAGTAGTGACCAGCTAAGAGGCGGGGCCAGGAGCTGTGAATCGACCCCTGCAACCACAACTAGGTGAGTACACACGCGCATACAGTCACAACACACAAAAGGAGGGGAGCTCACAAGGAATGACCAGTATGTGAAGAGCTCAGCACTAGTTGTAGGGAGGTATTCTCAGAGACAGAAAGGGTTCCAGGAAATCGAGGTGGTAGAGTGCATCGGCAAGTGATGGAGACAATGCACATAACCAGAAAGGAGGTGAAGAAACTGGTATGCGAGATACCTCGAAGGTGGTGGGACCAGATAATATCTCTCTGTGGGTCCTGATAGAGGGAGTAAAGGCACATAAGCAGTATAATGTGATCCTTTATTGACAACGTTTCGCCCACGCAGTGGGCTTTATCGAGTCACAGACAGATCTACCTGGAAAATGAGCAACATGGAGATATATATAGGGTACAGTCAGGTGGAGAATGCTGGGTCAGGTGGAGAAAGCTGCATGTGAGTCTTAAAAGTAGTGTGATAGTTAAAAACATAGTGTGACTTAAAGGACCTGCAGTGTACCATTCTTGAGTTCTAGGTGGGATAGCGTTGAAGAAGTTTCTTGGCAATAGGTTCAGCTATGTTGTAGAAGCCGTTGTTCTGGTTGAAGTTATTGGATATACAGATGAGTGATGATTCTAGGATTCTTCGGTATTGCGTGTTGTCTTCTCTGGCGATGAGTCTTGCGTTTCTGTAGTTGATTAAATGGTTGTGTAAATTTCGGTGTTGAACACAGGCATTTCTTGAGTCGTCAGATCTGCCTGCGTACTGGTGTTCTGAAATGCGTGTTTGTAGGTCTCTGGATGTTTCGCCAACGTATAATTTGCTGCAGCCATTACAAGGGAGTGTGTATACCCCTGCCGTGGATTGAAGCTTTTCCTGTCTGTTACTGGTAATGTCCTTAATGGTGGTGGATGTGGAGGTGGATACTCGGAATGAGGTCTTAGAAAAATGTTGGAAACTTGTTTGGAAATGGAGTTTGGAAGGACTATGTATCTCTTTCAGCAGGTCTCTCTGGTGTGTTGAAGATGTTTATGCCCGTCGTCTGCAGTCTCTAATGAAGTGCGGATAGTGAAGTTTGAAAATTGTTCTTAACAATTTTCTTAGTGCAGTCTGCCTGCGATGTGTTCGAAATGCGTGTTGTAGGTCTCTGGATTTGCCATACAGTATTTTGGTACAGGATTACCTGCCGTGGATTGAAGCTTTTCCTGTCTGTTACTGGTAATGTCCTTAATGGTGGTGGATGTGGAGGTGGATACTCGGAATGAGGTCTTAGAAAATGTTGGAAACTTGTTTGGAAATGGAGTTGGTGGGAAGGACTATGTATCTCTTCTCAGCAGTGTCTTCTCTGGGTGTGTTGAAGATGTTTAATGCCCGTCGTTTGCAGTCTCTAATGAAGTGACGAGGATAGTGAAGTTTGGAAAAACTTGTTCATTGAACAAGTTTTTCCAAACTTCACTATCCTCGTCACTTCATAAGAGACTGCAGACGACGGGCATTAAACATCTTCAACACACCCAGAGAAGACACTGCTGAGAAGAGATACATAGTCCTTCCCACCAACTCCATTTCCAAACAAGTTTCCAACATTTTTCTAAGACCTCATTCCGAGTATCCACCTCCACATCCACCACCATTAAGGACATTACCAGTAACAGACAGGAAAAGCTTCAATCCACGGCAGGGTATACAAATCCCTTGTAATGGCTGCAGCAAATTGACGACTCGAACATCCGAGTACACCAAACACGCCCTTTCAACACCAGTACAGAAGCAAGATCTACGACTCAAGAATGCACGTCAACACCGAAATTAGCACAACCATTTAATCAACTACAGAAACAAGACTATCGCAGACAAGACTAACACCCAATACCGAAGAACTAATCTCACTCAACGTATACCAAGAACTTTAAGCAGAACAACAGGCTTTAAGTCAACATAACTAACCTATTGCAGAAAAAAAAAAAAAAAAGACTCACATGCAGCTTTCTCCACCTGACCCAGCATTCTCCACCTGACTGTACCCTATATATATCTCCATGTTGCTCATTTTCCAGGTAGATCTGTCTGTGACTCGATAAAGCCCACTGCGTGGGCGAAACGTTGTCAATAAAGGATCACATTATACTGCTTATGTGTTTATTTTTCCATTGTGTCGGTATTTTATACCATTTATTTCCAGGGAGTAGAGGCACTGTGTGTGCCGCTAGCAACAGTCTTCAAGTCTATCAAACTAAGACAACTGCCAGAGGTGTGGAAGACAACAAATGTAGTCCCAATTTCTTATGGAGATAGGCAACATGAAATTACAGACCAGTGTCACTGACATGCATATACCTGGAGTATACTTGGAGAGGGGTTTCAGGGATCAACGTCCCAGTGGGACAGTTGGGATCCTAAGATACGTTACTATGTACCACAATCAGCCCTACTCACACTATACTATTCACTCATCTATCCCTACCTCACCTATGCCATATGTGCCTGGGGATCAACAGCAACAACCCACCTAAAACCAATAATAACTCAACAAAAAGCCGCAGTAAGATTATCACGCAATCCAATTTCAGACAACACTTCCGCCCCCCCCACTCTTCAAAGACCTAAATTTACTCACTGTCCAGAACATCCACACTTACTACTGTGCAACCTACATGTACAGAACCATAAATTCCAATATTAATCCTGAACTAAAATGCTTTCTTGATAGTTGTGACAGGACCCATAGGCACAATGCCAGACACAAAAATCTCTATGACATTCCCCGTGTCCGGCTAAATCTATACAAACGTTCAATATACATTAAAGGGTCTAAAATTTGGAACTCCCTACCTGAAAACTCCAGAAGTGCAAACTCAGCCACCATTTTCAACACTATCATCAAAAAACATCTTATCTCACTAACACACCCCACCATCACCTAACTACATGACAACCACCTATTCATGCACACACACACACACACACACAGCAACAGGAAAAGCACTGCAATGGATCAGAGAATATCTGACAAGGAGGCAACAACGAGTCATGGTACGTGACGAGATGTCAGAGTGGGCACCTGTGACGAGTGGAGTTCCACAAGGGTCAGTCCTAGGACCTGTACTGTTTTTGGTATATGTGAATGACATAACGGAAGGGATAGACTCAAAAGTGTCCCTGTTTGCAGATGATGTGAAGTTAATGAGAAGAATCAAATCAGTCGAGGATCAGGCAGGAATACAAAGAGACCTGGACAGGCTGCAAGCCTGGTCCAGTAACTGGCTCCTTGAATTTAACCCTGCCAAATGTAAAGTCATGAATATCGGGGAAGGGCAAAGAAGACCGCAGACAGAGTATAGTCTAGGTGGCCAAAGACTGCAAACCTCACTCAAAGAAAAAGATCTTGGGGTGAGTATAATACCGAGCACATCTCCTGAGGCACACATCAATCAGATAACTGCTGCAGCATACGGGCGGCTGGCAAACCTAAGAATAGCGTTCCAATACCTCACCAAGGAATCATTCAAGACTCTGTATACCATATACGTCAGGCCCATACTGGAGTATGCAGCACCAGTTTGGAACCCACACCTGGTCAAGCACGTCAAGAAATTAGAGAAAGTGCAAAGGTTTGCAACAAGACTAGTCCCAGAGCTAAGGGGATTGTCCTACGAAGAAAGGTTAAGGGAAATCGGCCTGACGACACTAGAGGACAGGAGGGTTAGGGGAGACATGATAACGACATATAAAATACTGCGAGGAATAGATAAGGTGGACAGAGACAAGATGTTCCAGAGAGGGGACACAGAAACAAGGGGTCACAATTGGAAGTTGAAGACTCCTATGAGTCAAAGGGATGTTAGGAAGTATTTCTTCAGTCATAGAGTTGTCAGGAAGTGGAATAGCTTGGAAAGCGACATAGTGGAGGCAGGAACCATACATAGTTTTAAGACTAGGTTTGATAAAGCTCATGGAGCAGGGAGAGAGAGGACCTAGTAGCAATCAGTGAAGAGGCGGGCCAGGAGCTATGACTCGACCCCTGCAACCACAAATAGGTGAGTACAAATAGGTGAGTACACACACACACACACACACACTCTCGCTTCACGCACGGAGGGGCCGGGTTCAATTCCCGGTGGGGCAGAAACATTTCGAAGTGTTTCCTTACACACACACACATACATACAACAGGCCTAGTGTCTAATTGACATGTGCCTAGGACAAAATGGTAACTAACTAACTCTCGCTTCACGCACGGAGGGGCCGGGTTCAATTCCCGGTGGGGCAGAAACATTTCGAAGTGTTTCCTTACACACACACACATACATACAACAGGCCTAGTGTCTAATTGACATGTGCCTAGGACAAAATGGTAACTAACACACACACACACAGAAGAGGTATGATAAAGCTCATGGAGCAGGAAGTGACCTAGTAGTGACCAGCGAAGAGGCGGGGCCAGGAGCTGTGACTCGACCCCTGCAACCACAACTAGGTGAGTACACACGCGCATACAGTCACAACACACAAAAGGAGGGGAGCTCACAAGGAATGACCAGTATGTGAAGAGCTCAGCACTAGTTGTAGGGAGGTATTCTCAGAGACAGAAAGGGTTCCAGGAAATCGAGGTGGTAGAGTGCATCGGCAAGTGATGGAGACAATGCACATAACCAGAAAGGAGGTGAAGAAACTGGTATGCGAGATACCTCGAAGGTGGTGGGACCAGATAATATCTCTCTGTGGGTCCTGATAGAGGGAGTAGAGGCACTGTGTGTGCCGCTAGCAACAGTCTTCAAGTCTATCAAACTAAGACAACTGCCAGAGGTGTGGAAGACAACAAATGTAGTCCCAATTTCTTATGGAGATAGGCAACATGAAATTACAGACCAGTGTCACTGACATGCATATACCTGGAGTATACTTGGAGAGGGGTTTCAGGGATCAACGTCCCAGTGGGACAGTAGCAGACAGCGAAGAGGTGGGGCCAGGAGCTGAGTCTCGACCCCTGCAACCACAATTAGGTGAGTACACACGCCCCGATGGCATGGTGGGTAAAGCTCTCGCTTCACGCACGGAGGGCCCGGGTTCAATTTCCGGCGGGGCAGAAACATTTCGAAGTGTTTCCTTACACACACACACATACATACAACAGGCCTAGTGTCTAACCGACATGTGCCTAGGACAAAATGGTAACTAACTAACATCCTCCTCATCTACACCTACACTGACCCAAAGGACAGTAAACATAAAATCCCGAATATAGTTATTGCCTAATAAATCTCAAACTAGTCATAAGTTTGCCTGATATACTCAAATATTGGAGCTTTAATAAAAACAATGTAAATGCCAAGACGTCACCATTCTCATTACTAATTTTACAAATTGTCATAATCTAAATATTCTGAACTACCTCACTATTGTAAATCTATTTAATCATTTGTAATTTGTAATATAGATTAAGAACTGTTATTAGTCTGCTCGAAATACCTAGCATGCCTGGGCATGCTAGGCATGCTAGTGGCCATCTTTGTAATTATTGTCTTATAAATGTAAACCACACATTGTAATCTTTACAGAGAAATAAAAATCTGAATCTGAATAAGAAGAGTGGTGGAGCACCTAGAAAGGGGTGGGTTCATGCCAGTACAACTTCATGGATGGAAAATCCGGCAGCATAAACTTCCTGGAATTCTACGACAAGGTAACAGAAGAGAGGAGAGAAATGGGTTTATTGCACTTTATTGGACTGTAAGGTTTTTTGACACAGTACAAAGCTAGAGGAGCAAGCAGGAATAACAGGAAAAACACTGCAGTGGATCAGGAAATACCTGATAGGAAGTGAACGAGTGATTATCTTTGACGAGGTGTCGGAATGGGTGCTTGTGACAAAGAAGGACAAACGAGGTACAGGCGTGGGGGCAAAGACCGCAAACCTCACTCAAGAAGGATCTTAGGGTGAGCATCACACCGAGTTTATCCCCGAGGCGCATATAACCTAATAACTGCTGCAGCAAATACGCGTTTGGCAAATCTAAGAATAGCATTTTGACATCTAAGTAAGGAGTCATTCAGGACACTGTACGCCATACAGTACGTCAGGTCCACGTTGGAGTACGCAGCACCAGTATGGAACCCACACCTGGCCAAGCACATCCTGTGGGCAGTAGTCAAAAGATTACAGACATAATGTGTCCAGGGACTGAACGCACACACACACACACACACATACAATGTTATTAAAACACACACAAACAATATTGAATCTTTATTATCAGCTGATGGCTATCTGGGTAGTGAACATCCTCTGGTAGGCTTTCATAGTTGCCTACTTCCTATTATTTTATGAAGTTTTTAGTTAAATTTATACAATTTTATTATTTCATTCAAATACCAAAATAAAGAAATATTTTATTATGTACCCCTGAGAGAATATGTATAAGCGGATGCCTGAATTTTTATTTCTTCTTCCAAGGTTTCCACATATTTGAGAACGCCTCATCCCGATCGGCTTCAAACTTTCAACACTGCTGCACTATAAGTAAGACAAGGTTCAGGCAAATACTGGCACGTGCAGATACCCAATGATCAGTTTTATATAGATCATTCCCAGATTTCATTTCCGTGCGATAATTTGAGAAAGCCTCTTCAGTTCGGCTTCAGACTTTCATCACTGTTGTATCCTACTGTGAAGAAGGTTGGGATTCTTACTGGAGTCTGTAGGTGCCATTTTGTCAATTTTATTTTGAAAACGGGTGTATTCTTGTTTTCCTATGACATACCGTATGTCTAATGGCTGTTGCATCTCATGCGTATTTGCCAATTTCCTAACATAGTTAATAAACTTTGAATCACTGGAGTCAAAGCAATAACTAAGAATGTCTTCTATACGAGGTAAATGGTGGGAACAACCAGAGTGGCTACACTAGTCTATGCCACACTGTGGGTACACCCTCAGTGTGCAGTTACCTCTGCTGTGTGAGTCACATGGTGGGAACCGCAGGCTATGAGTTACACTTTAGGAACACCCGCAGTAAGTGGCTACTCTATTTTGTAACTGTGGAAATACTCGCAGTGTATGGCTACTTTCTTCTGTTTTATATTGTACGAACACTGTGTGGCTACCGTATTCTATATGTTATATAGTGGGAACACCCGAAATGTGCGGCTACCCTATTCCATATAAGTTACATGGTGGTAACCCCTGCAATTTGCAGGCAACCTATTCTATATATAGTTACATGGTGGGAACACCCGTAGTTTGCCGCTAATCTAGTCTACATAAATTACATGGTGGGAACATAAGGCAGCTGTTTGCTTGTCATATTCCATCACAAAGGATGGACTTTATACAGTAATAAAATATGTCAGCCCCCAGCTGGGAGACATCAGCCGGGTGATGAAGATATGAAATATTCCACTATGGGTACAATAACTGAGGGGGCTCTCAAAATTTGTTCACCAGAGCTGGAGTTACTATTGCATGGGTATTGCCATCTCTCAGGATGTCCTATCACAATTTTTTTTAGATTACTACTATTAAAAAATATAAATAATAATTCGATAGATATATAAAGGCAATGTAGAGCAAAAATATTTTATCAATTATTATAACGTATTTCTACCGTTCATTTCACACTCCGAAGCCTATCTTCCCACGTGTGTATTTCATATATAGATATCAATTAAAAGGAGCTGGGGACACCATGCCCTGCCCTTTTAGGGTAGGGTAGGTGCCAGAGCTGGAGCTTGCTACCATCTGCAGCTTACAAGACTACCATTCCCATTAGCCACCCTGGGGCGGGTAAGATGGCAGACCAGAGAGGCCTAGCTTATCCCTACGAGCCCCTTGAGGGCGGAGAATGTGGCTAGGCTTGGGGACAGTTGGTCCCAATGATGAGGAGGTACTTGTACCTCCTCCCATGGCAGACATAGGTCTCACACTCCCACGACAGGGAGCCAAGGCCGGGTCACCATCTGGAAAAGACCCGGGCCAGGAGAGTACCGACGAACTTACACCAACCAACCTAGATATCAATTCACAGGATATATACACCAAAAGGTGTATTTCTTTCAGCGTATACATGCTGATAGTTACTTTAATCCTTATTTTAGAGATTAAAGTATTCATGTCTGGTGGTGCAACTGTTACCTTCAGCCTTAAAAGGCCTGCAGGCCTTTACTAATTGTAATATTGTTATATGTTTTATACTACCTCACTATTATCAATCTAATTAATCACTTTAGTTACCTAACTTTTACATCAGTATGCAGTAAGGTATATTAAAATGTACTGCTCCATAACCTGTGTCAATATAGAGTAAGAATTAGTATTAGTCTGCCCGAAATGCCTAGGCATGCTAGTGGCTTCTTTGTAATTAATATTTTATAACATGTAAACCACACATTGTAAACTTTGTAAGGAAATAAACATTTTCATTTTCATTAATGCAGACGATAGGCTTTAAACCCAACTGACCAGGTATCATTATTTTTGGCCGATCTGAGACTATTCAGTTTGACTGAGCGGTCGCCCCATCCTGCAGGATCTTCACTACCAGTTCTTAATGTAAAGTCTTTGTGTTTAATGTTCGAATAAAAACGCTTGAAGTCAATGACTGTTTTAAGATAACACCAAAACTAATAGAAAATCTGAACACAACGTCTTACAGATAATACATAAAAACAAGAAAAACCTAGTTCTGCAGTAGGTCTACTGGCCTATGCTGCAGGTGATGCTCACACAATCATTCCCACTTGCGTGTTTATCTAGCCTGTTTTCAAAGCAACATGAAGTGCCCGCGTTAAGGCGCTACTTTGAAGTTTGATCCACTCAAAACAGTGTTTTTCTTATATAATTTCTAAATCAAAATTTATTTAACATGACATCCTTCCTATGAGCTCGGTCTTGGTTATATACTTTCAGCGCTTTATAGAGCGAGTACTTCAGAGTCTGAGACTCACACACAGCACCGACAATCTTACAATAATTTACTTTGAATTTTACGTATTATCACATCACCTTAAATTCGACGCCTCGAGTTAATATAGTACTTTTAATCCCATATAGTATCCCTGAGGACAGGTTCACATAGAAGGTAGAAGCTGTGCATGATGGCGGAATATCAACTTCACACCCAGGTGTGGCTAAAGGGGCCACTACGGTCTAATTTTTTTTTTTTTTTTTTTATTCGATTTCGTTCATTTTTTTTATACGTAAAGAAGCACCTTTGTAAGTGACTTGTATCAGTTTTCAAAAAGATCGCCCAACAAACAACTGAGAAAAAAAATATTTATCAAATTTTTACCAAACATCACATATAATAAATTCTGTAGTCATAGTGGGACTTGTTGAAGCTGTTATGGCTTCACCTACGTATAAAACAATGCTAATCTGAAATTGTTGTGATTATCTTTCTGCAATTTATCCCTATCTTCATGCTTAAAAAAAATAAAGTTTGTGTTTTTTTTACATGTTGAAAAATATCTGACATTTTACCTCACATAAATCAAAACCTAATTACGATATCTCAAAAAGCAAATCAGTATTAATTAATACAACCTTTCTTTTATGTTGTCTGTGAGTTTCATTTCATTCCTATGATTATTAACGGTTGCAGGTCAATATATAGATGAATAACTTACTTCTGAGATAATCCGCCCGGAAGGTCGCGCAAGGAAAAAAAAAAAAATTTTTCCCGGAGCAAAATAGCATTTTTCTCAGCTTTATCTTGCATTACGAGTGTATATCATAGTTAGCCCTGTTCGTTTTCTTTAATACAAGTCCCCTAGAATGAAAATGGAACCACCCCAGGAACACCCACACCCAGGGATATACTATGATAATATGGAGGCGGTGCCAGGCGGCGATCATATTATGCCACATATTATTCATTCTGGAGTATTTACTATGGTTATTTGTTATTTATATTGCCTATTATGTCATAATAGATCAATTGTGATAGATATAAAAGCCGTAGTATTGATAATAGCGTTATAATGAAGCATATTTCCCGGCTATCCTGAGTCAGGAATTTCGCTGACGCAATCAAATGTTCCTGATTGGCTGGAATTCTTCTTATAAGCTCCGCCCACTCTGTTATGATGCCAAATCGTCAATTATTACATAATAATAATAATAAGTAAGAATACTACAAGAAATTAAAGAAAAATATCGGGAAAAAAAATACGAAAATTCACGAACTGTCAGCCGGCCTACTTCGGTTGTTGGCGTCACCATATGTGTTATAAACGATCATAATTCCTTGTAGGAATGTCGTAGAACAATGATTCTTGTACCATTGTGTAGCCAGAGAGTTACTCTATTTTTCAATATGTTTAACTCAATTTTCAATTTTTTTGAAAATTTTTCTCGCGCACCGCGCTACCTTGAGGGGCCCCTAAAGGCTCCAGTGATTCTACCGATTTTGAAGAGCTGGGCAGGCCGACCGCAGCTTCATGTCCAGGCATGGCTGAACGCTGAAGGTTCTATCGACTCCACCGGTGTTACTTCGACGTTAGAGGAGTGGGATTGGTTGGTGGCATTACTACTGAGGAAACTGGAAAAGAATGAGTCCTTGACTTGGTCACGGGTCACTTGTCCTACCGCTTTAGAGACGGTCGAGCCATGACGTGGGAGATGTTGCATATTCTGGAGCACCTTAATGTGACCTGTGGAGAGAAGTACCTAGTGAGACATAAAACCAAAATGAGTACAACTGGGTAAGTACATTTAAGGGAGTACAGCAGTAAGAGCATCTGCACAAATAACTCATTACGACGGTAACCAGATAAAAGCATATAAATAATTCATTGCAACTGTAACTTGTTTACCTTTCAAAACTTTGGGGTCAAGGCACTGGAACCATTATGTACCTGTGTAATCTTTTGACTACTGCCCAAAGGATGGATATGGGGTGCATAATAAAGATATTAAACTAAAACAGTGAGTGATCTGGATCTGGATCTGGAGAGAGTTCCGGGAGTCAACGCCCCCGCGGCGTCGTCTGTGACCAGGCTTCATGGTGGATCAGAGCCTGATCAACCAGGCTGTTACTGTTGGCCGCACGCAGTCCGACGTACGAACCACAGCCCGGCTGGTCTGGTACCGACTTTAGGTGCCTGTCCAGTGCCTGCTTGAAGACAGCCAGGGGTCTATTGGTAATCCCCCTTATGTACGTTGGAAGGCAGTTGAACAGTCTTGGGCCCCTGACACTTATTGCGTTCTCTCTCAACGTGCTAGTGGCATCCCTGCTTTTCATTGGGAGATGTTGCATCGTCTGCAGAGTCTTTTGCTTTCGTAGGGAGTGACTCTCGTGAGCAAGTTTGGTACTAATTCCTCTAGGATTTTCCAAGTGTATATAATAATGTATCTCTCCCGCCTGCGTTCTAGGGAGTACAGGTTTAGGAACTTCAAGCGTTCCCAGTAATTGAGGTGGTTTATCGCAGTTATGTGTGCTGTGAAGGTTCTCTGCACATTTTCTAGTTCAGCAATTTCACCTGCCTTGAAAGGTGCAGTTATTGTGTAGTAATATTCCAGCCTAGATAGAACAAGAGACCTGAAAAGTGTCATCATGGTCTTGGCATCCCTAGTTTTGAAGGTTCTCATTATCCATCCTGTCATTTTTCTAGCAGATGCGATTACTACGGTGTTATGGTACTTGAAGGTGAGAGATCCTCTGACATGATCACTCCCAGGTCTTTGACATTAGTTTTTCGCTCTATTGTGTGGTTGGAATTTGTTTTATTCTCCGATGAAATTTTAATTTCCTAACGTTTTTCATATCGGAGTAATTGAAATTTCTCATCATTGAACTTCATATTGTTTTCTGCAGCCCATTTAAAGATTTGGTTGATGTCTGCTTGGAGTCTTGCAGTGTCTTCAACGGTGGACACTGTCATACAGATTCGGGTGTCATTTGCACCTTAATTTCCACAGTTCTAACCAAAATTCTAATACAACTATTGCTCCATAATACTTAAGCTAGTCATAAGTTTGCCTAAGATACTCCAATATAGAATCTATATTATGCCAATATATCACCTTTATCATTAATATATAAACTAATTGCTAACTTTTTATACTAATTGTTAAATTCTCAATGTTTAAATTCCAGTACCTAAATTTTGTAAACCTAACCTTACAATCTGTATATCCATTGTATAGCTATTGAGTAAGACCTATCATAAGACTGCCTGAAAAGCCTAGGCATACCTAGGCATATTATTGGCCATCTTGTAATATCAACTTTAATGTATAACTATAAGTACCCCCCACCTTGTATTACATGAAATAAAGAATTTGAATTTGAATTTGAATTTGAAGACACGGCACTGTGGCTTATATCCCTGTCTATGTCCGATATGAGGATGAGGAACAGGATGGGAGCAAGTACTGTGCCTTGTGGAACAGAGCTTTTCACCGTAGCCGCCTCAGACTTTACTCTGTTGACTACTACTCTTTGTGTTCTACTTGTTAGGAAATTATATATCCATCTGCCAACTTTTCCTGTTATTCCTTTATCACGCATTTTGTGTGCTATTACACCATGGTCACACTTGTCGAAGAATTTTGCATATAACATCTGCATTCTGTTTGTCTTCTAGAGCATCCATTACCTTGTCGTAGTGGTCCAGTAGTTGGGACAGACAGGAGCGACCTGCTCTAAACCCATGCTGCCCTGGGTTGTGTAATTGATGGTTGTCTAGATGAGTGGCGATCTTGCTTCTAAGAACCCTTTCAAAGATTTTTATGATATGGGACGTTAGCGCTATTGGTCTGTAGTTCTTTGCTATTGCTTTACTGCCCCCTTTGTGGAGTGGGGCTGTCTGTTGTTTTTAGTAACTGCGGGACGACCCCAGTGTCCATGCTCTCTCTCCATAGGATGTTAAAAGCACGTGATAGGGGCTTCTTGCAGTTCTTGATGAACACGGAGTTCCATGAGTCTAGGCCTTGGCGTCAAGATAATGTCAGATAGGCCTTCATCTACCAGGTTCTGTGGCACTCTCATAAAAAATTCATTTAGGTCTTCAACTTTCAGTCTGGTTAGCGGCTCACTAAAAACTGAGTCATACTGGGACTTTAGTAACTCACTCATTTCCTTGCTGTCATCTGTGTAGGACCCATCTCGTTTTAGTAGGGGCCCAATACTGGATGTTGTTCTCGACTTTGTTTTGGCATAAGAAAAGATATACTTTGGGTTTCTTTCAATTTCATTTATGGCTTTTAGTTCTTCCCGCGTTTCTTGATTCCTGTGGGATTCCTTTAGTTTTAGTTCGATGTTTGCTATTTCTCTGACCAGTGTCTCCCTACGTATTTCAGATATATTGGCCTCTTGTAGCCGTTCTGTTATTCTTTGCCTTCGCCTGTATAGGGAGCGCCTCTCTCTTTCTAGTTTACATCTTCTCCTTTTCCTTAAGGGAATTTGTCTTGAGCAAACCTCAAGGGCCACAGAGTTAATTTGTTCTAGACATAGGTTAGGATCTGAGATGCTTAGGCTATCTTCCCAGTTTATATAATTTAGGACTTGGTTTACTTGGTCCCACCTTATGTTTTTGTTATTGAAGTTGAATTTGGAGAAGGCTCCATCGCGACTGATCACATTTTGTTGATCTGGGGCTCCCCGCATACATATCTGGACCTCTATTATGTTGTGATCTGAGTA
Source organism: Cherax destructor (assembly GCA_009830355.1). NCBI lineage: Eukaryota > Metazoa > Arthropoda > Malacostraca > Decapoda > Parastacidae > Cherax > Cherax destructor. The sequence goes on from WNWK01030932.1 coordinate 19,477, forward strand.
TATTGTTTTTGATATGATGACATTTCGTATCAGATCATCATTGTTAGTGAAGAAGAGGTCCAGTGTATTCTCCAATCTTGTAGGCTCTATTATTTGCTGGTTTAAGGAGAATTTGTGCAGAGATTTAAAAGCTCTTGTGTATGCGAGTTTTCGTCTGAGCTGCCTCCTGGTGTTATATCTGCTACCACATTGTTTGCAATATTCCTCCATTTTAGGTGCCTTAGGTTGAAATCCTCCAGGAGCAAGATGTTGGGGGCAGGAGATGGAAGGTTTTCCAGAAAGTGGTCAATTTTCAGAAGCTGTTCCTGGAATTGTTGGGACATTGCATCCGGAGGCTTGTATTCAACCACGATGACCAGGTTTTGATTCTCGTTCCTTACTGCTAAAACTTCAACTACATCATTTGAGGCATTTAGTAGTTCTGAGCATATAAGGTGCCAACCCTCCCCCCTTTTGCTTGTTCACTCTGTCACATCTGTATAGGTTGTAGCCCGGGATCCATATTTCGTTGTCCAAGTGATCCTTTATGTGGGTCTCTGTGAAAGCCACAAACATTGCATTGTTGTTCGTCGCTGGCTTTAGACCCTGTACACACACCCCCCGCACATAGAAGAGAGGAGCTTACTACGACGTTTCGGTCCGACTTGGACCATTTACACAGTCACACTAACACAAAGAACAAGTAGACTTTGTAAATGGTCCAAGTCGGACCGAAACGTCGTCGTAAGCTCCTCTCTTCTATGTGCGGGTTGTGTGTATTGTTCCAGTCACGGTATTGTGCCTTTTTTGTTATTTTAGACCCTGTATATTTGCAAAGATAAATGTCGTCGGATTGGTGGTATTGGTGGGATGGGGGGGGGGTCTTTTTTTTTCTGTCACTAATATCTGTTGTTCTGGAGTGGAGGCCATTGGCTGTGATTCCACTCCAGAAATTATTGCACTTGGTGTACGATTTCTGTCATTTCCTGCCAGCTTTTTTTCCTTCCTTGCGCTAAAAAAAACTCTCTCTCTGGAGTGGCTTTGGCTACCCAGGTTTTCCCATGGTCTGGATGTTCTGTGTCGTCTTGTACCCTTTAGGTGGTGTGCCTGGCAATATAGGTTATAGCACTGTCTTTCCTGAACTAATGAGTGGCACATTTCAGCGTGGAAAAGCTTACAGAAAGGGAGGTTGCATTTTCCTGTTGTCATATGGGCACGGCATTTTCTGGGGTGGTCAAAGTTGCATGTCCCATCTGTTTTCCCAGATATTCCATGCCTGCAGATACCAAGTGCATAATATTTGCATAGGCCTGGTTTCTGTTTGCCTTGGTTTTTTGTGACTGTGTTCCCTAATGTATTCCCTACTGGTGCGTGTTTTCCTGTCTCATTTCTATCTTCAGCACTAGTGCTAACATCCCCTTTTGTTCCATCTCCAAGACTAGCACCTTCAGGAGCACTGTCCTCCAGGACATCACTAGCATCCTCAGGAGCACTCTCCTCCAGGACAACACTAGCGCCCTCAGGAGCACTCTCCTCCAGGACAACACTAGCACCCTCAGGAGCACTCTCCTAAAGGACAACACTAGCACCCTCAGGAGCACTCTCCTCCAGGACAACACTAGCACCCTCAGGAGCGCTGTCGTTCAAGACAGCCCCGTCCAAACCACCCATCTTATTTTCCCAGCTGGCATACCATGTTGACATGTCTTTTAAGAAGGATCTTTTATTGGTGTTCTTGTCTTTTAATATAGATGTAATTTTATCATACAGTTGTATCTCGTTTGGGCAGACCCAAAAACATCTCTCTGAGTTTATGTCAAGTACAACTATTTAAATACATATGGGGAGTACAAGAATACATTTAAAGGAATACAAGATTGCAGCAAGGAAGTACAAGAATACCTGTAGGGGAGTACAAGATGAGCACAAATAGGTGAGTACAAGAGTACCTCTGAGTACAACCAGGAGTACATACAAGGGTTATCGCCCTGGGGCCGGATGTCGCTGAAATCGTAGCCATTATGTTGCAGACCCAGCACCGAGACGGCCCTCGAAACCCCGATATTTCGACGGTATATGGCGTGTTCCGCGAAGTCTGCGCCCACCAGCTCCTCCCATTCAGTCATCCGGATAGGAGTAATCTTATTGATAACCTGAACCGGAGACACAGTACTTAAGAACATGTCTAATGCATATCCACAAATATGACACAAGTGCATTTTTGTATTCTTTTGACTTCCCACAGAATGCGATGATTACCGCCCACAGGATGGGTATGGGGTGATTACCGCCCACAGGATGGGTATGGGGTGATTACCGCCCACAGGATGGGTATGGGGTGATTACCGCCCACAGGATGGGTATGGGGTGATTACCGCCCACAGGATGAACATGGGTACATAGTAAAGCTATCAAATAAAAAAAAAATCAGCGATAATAAAAATACTGACTTTCTTTACCTTCACCACAATCTTTATTTGTTTACAGTTAGAATATGGCCAAAATGTGATAATATTTATGACTTTTGTTAGTTATCAGTGCTAAGGTTGGCTTAATTAGTTTAAATTCTATCGACTACATGAACTTCATGAAGACTGTATGTTACCTGTACACCACCAGTCAAGAAGGTACACCACCAGTCAAGCAGGTACACCACCAGTCAAGAAGGTACACCACCAGTCAAGAAGGTACACCACCAGTCAAGTAGGTACACCACCAGTCAAGAAGGTACACCACCAGTCAAGAAGGTACACCACCAGTCAAGAAGGTACACCACCAGTCAAGAAGGTACACCACCAGTCAAGAAGGTACACCACCAGTCAAGTAGGTACACCACCAGTCAAGAAGGTACACCACCAGTCAAGAAGGTACACCACCAGTCAAGAAGGTACACCACCAGTCAAGAAGGTACACCACCAGTCAAGCAGGTACACCACCAGTCAAGAAGGTACACCACCAGTCAGAAGGTACACCACCAGTCAAGTAAGGTACACCACCAGTCAAGAAGGTACACCACCAGTCAAGAAGGTACACCACCAGTCAAGAAGGTACACCACCAGTCAAGAAGGTACACCACCAGTCAAGAAGGTACACCACCAGTCAAGAGGTACACCACCAGTCAAGAAGGTACACCACCAGTCAAGAAGGTACACCACCAGTCAAGAAGGTACACCACCAGTCAAGAAGGTACACCACCAGTCAAGAAGGTACACCACCAGTCAAGAAGGTACACCACCAGTCAAGAAGGTACACCACCAGTCAAGAAGGTACACCACCAGTCAAGAAGGTACACCACCAGTCAAGAAGGTACACCACCAGTCAAGAAGGTACACCACCAGTCAAGAAGGTACACCACCAGTCAAGAAGGTACACCACCAGTCAAGTAGGTACACCACCAGTCAAGAAGGTACACCACCAGTCAAGAAGGTACACCACCAGTCAAGAAGGTACACCACCAGTCAAGAAGGTACACACCAGTCAAGAAGGTACACCACCAGTCAAGAAGGTACACCACCAGTAAGAAGACACCACCAGTCAAAGGGAAAACCCGCAAGAAGGTACCACCAGTCAAGAATGTACCAAACCCGTCAAAAGGCACCACCAGTCAAGAAGGGACACCACCAGTCAAGTAGGTACACCACCAGTCAAAAAGGT
>WNWK01030933.1:0-23108 GCA_009830355.1 Cherax destructor
CCGTATACGAATCTCCTCTCAATAATGGTCCAATTCTACAGGTAGTTCTTAGCTTGGATTTTGCATAGGAGTAGAAATATTTTGGGTTTCTTGCAATATCCTGTATGGCTCTTTGTTCCCTTTGTACTTCTTCTGTCAGGTATGACATCTTAAGTTTTGTTCTAATTCCGTGATCTCTCGGTTAAGGCTATCTCTCTTCTGTTGCAACATAACTGTTTTTCAGCAATTCAGTAACCCGTTTTCTTCTCCTGTACCATCTCCTACGCTCTCTCTCTATATCTGATCTTCTTCGGGGTTTCCTCAATGGTAGTGTTTCATACATACCTTGTATGCTTCTGTATTCAGCTTCTCTAGACACTGGTGGGGATTTAGGGTGCTCATGTCTGATTCCCATGATATGTCTGATAGCTCTTGGTTTATTTTTCCCAGTCAATTCTATGGTTATTAAAATTAAACTTACTGAACATTCCGTCTCTAACATTAGTGTCGCAGTTCCCTAACCCTGAGTTAATACTAGTTTGAACTTCTATGATGTTATGATCAGAGTATATTGTTTTTGTAACTGTTATGTCTCTGATTAATTCCTCGTTGTTTGTGAATATCAAATCCAGGGTATTTTCATTTCTAGTGGGATCAATTATCTGTTGGTTTTAGTGAGTACTTTTCACAAAGCCTCATTAGTTCCCTGGTATGTGCCTGTTGGGCCAGGGTGCTTCCAGGAGTTATTTCTGGTATAACATTATGGTGCCTCATCTTCCATTTTACATGAGGGAGATTAAAATCTCCAAGGTTAAAATGTTTGGGGTGGGATTTTCTAGCCTATCCAGATAGCTATCTATCTTCTTTAACTGCTCTGTGAATTCCTCCGCAGTTTCTGATGGTGGTTTGTATACTAGGATAATTACTAGATTCTTATTTTCCACTTTAATGCCGAGGATTTCTACTATATCATTCGTAGCGTTCAAAACTTCTGTGCAACAGAGAGTATCTTTTATATAGAGTCCTACTCCTCCCTGTGACCTATTAATTCTATCATCTATACATGTTATAGTTTTCTATCTGAATCTCTCCGTCCAAAACATCCCTTGTATGTGTTTCTGTAAATGCTCCAAACATGGCATTTGCTTCTGATAGGAGTCCACTAACATAACTAACTTGTCATTTTTATTTGATTTCAGACCCTGAATATTTGCAAATATGAAGCAGGAGTTACCATTTGGGATGTTTGGTCTTTCTTTGTGTTTGGTTAGTACCACTGGTGATGTCCTACCTGGTATGGCCCCTGGTGCCCATCCCCCTGGTTTCCCCAGTACTGACTTTGATTGTTTATACAGCCCTGATGAGCTGGTGCCTGTCTTGTCTTGTCCCACTGTTCTGCCCATCTGTCCCCTCTGTACCATTTCCACCTTTTGTCTCTTTCTTTTATCTGGTTGTTTCTCCTTATATCAAAAAAAGATTGCTGTTCTTTTCATTTTCCCTTTCCCTGCTTTCTCTGTATCGTACTGTTCCCTTTATATGGTGGTCTGGGCAGCTCATGTCATAACATTCTCTGGACTGTGTTACAGGAGGGCGAACTAGACCAGTGCATGGTGCTGTAGTTTCTCGAGTAGTGTTGCGTCTTGCCAATTACTGGGAATGGTGTTAGTACAGCCTCGCCCTTCCTCGATATGGGTACACCATACCAAGTTGATTCAAGACAACTTCAGGGGTGGGTGAGGCTTATGCGTATGTTTGTTGACACTAGGAGCCAGTAGGGTGACTAATGATGTCCTCATGTTCCTTATAGTTTTGCATTTGATGTTACCGGCAACTGATTTTGATCTTGTCCGCCTTATTAGACGTGAAGGTGCACTAACAACCACGTATACTTACTAAACATATATGTGAGATTTCTCTAATATTATTTTAATCCTCTACGATGGTTACTGTTTCTTGTGCTGGTGGGTGTAGTAATGTCAAACCTAACATCCTACAAAGAAAACATTATTTTCAAACGAGGTGCCTTGATGCTGGTGAAAGGTTCTTGATACAAGGGTGAAGCTACCCTCCCTTTCCTCGGATCAATCCTGATTACCTCTCATTCCTCAAGCGCTAACTGCCCTCACGAGCTTAGTGCTTCTAATATATAATAAAAGTAATAACAATGCAAATAACATATAGAAGTTAACATTACGTTTTATTACAGTGATAAAAAGTGGATGGTCATACTTGTAGATAAGATCAAATTACTGTAGTGACTGGTGACAAGAAAGCTTGAGAGGTGCTTGTTCACGTCAGTGTTCGTAGCAGCCTAGCAAGTGTTCACGTCAGTGTTCGTAGCAGCCTAGCAAGTGTTCACGTCAGTGTTCGTAGCAGCCTAGCAAGTGTTCACGTCAGTGTTCGTAGCAGCCTAGCAAGTGTTCACGTCAGTGTTCGCAGCAGCCTAGCAAGTGTTCACGTCAGTGTTCGTAGCAGCCTAGCAAGTGTTCACGTCAGTGTTCGTAGCAGCCTAGCAAGTGTTCACGTCAGTGTTCGTAGCAGCCTAGCAAGTGTTCACGTCAGTGTTCGTAGCAGCCTAGCAAGTGTTCACGTCAGTGTTCGTAGCAGCCTAGCAAGTGTTCACGTCAGTGTTCGCAGCAGCCTAGCAAGTGTTCACGTCAGTGTTCGCAGCAGCCTAGCAAGTGTTCACGTCAGTGTTCGCAGCAGCCTAGCAAGTGTTCACGTCAGTGTTCGCAGCAGCCTAGCAAGTGTTCACGTCAGTGTTCGTAGCAGCCTAGCAAGTGTTCACGTCAGTGTTCGTGAGCCTGCGGGTTCGTCAGTGTTCGCAGCCTAGCAAGTGTTCCGTCAGGGGTTCGTAGCAGCCTAGCAAGTGTTCACGTCAGTGTTCGTAGTAGCCTAGCAAGTGTTCACGTCGGTGTTCGTAGCAGCCTAGCAAGTGTTCACGTCGGTGTTCGTAGCAGCCTAGCAAGTGTTCACGTCAGTGTTCGCAGCAGCCTAGCAAGTGTTCACGTCAGTGTTCGCAGCAGCCTAGCAAGTGTTCACGTCAGTGTTCGCAGCAGCCTAGCAAGTGTTCACGTCAGTGTTCGCAGCAGCCTAGCAAGTGTTCACGTCAGTGTTCGTAGCAGCCTAGCAAGTGTTCACGTCAGTGTTCGCAGCAGCCTAGCAAGTGTTCACGTCAGTGTTCGTAGCAGCCTAGCAAGTGTTCACGTCAGTGTTCGCAGCAGCCTAGCAAGTGTTCACGTCAGTGTTCGCAGCAGCCTAGCAAGTGTTCACGTCAGTGTTCGAGCAGCCTAGCAAGTGTTCACGTCAGTGTTCGTAGCAGCCTAGCAAGTGTTCACGTCAGTGTTCGCAGCAGCCTAGCAAGTGTTCACGTCAGTGTTCGCAGCAGCCTAGCAAGTGTTCACTTCCCGCACATCAACCACCATACCACAAGAAATTATTCCTTTTATTTTATTCAAAAATATTTGGAGAGTCCAACTCGTCATTGGTAATGATACAAAGGATTCAATTTTATGTCCAGTAATGAAATAAACTTTAGTAGTTGTGCTCCTCTTAACAATAATTGCAATGCCTTGAGATGACTCGGCTCCGTCCCCGCGTCCCATTCATATTCCCGTTTAACATGTTAATACTTCCAGGGGCAGGTTGCTGGTCACCGCCTCCAGACCTGCTCACCTTCACCCCCACCAGCAGATGACTCCACCCTGCCCCTCCCCTACCATGACTCGCCTATTACACTCGCCCATTCTAATACTTCCTCTCTCACTCTTGTCTTCTGTTTTAAGTTACTCACTGTCATGCACACATGAATTATACACTACTGTATAACAACAATAATTATTACTATTATAACTATCATTACTATTATATCATTACTTTTTCATATTATTACTAACATATTACTATTATTGCATACAGAATGTTGATACCAGTCTGTCGTCTCTAAGTCATGACTGCAGATTGACTTAGATTAATGACATGGCGTTATACAAGTATTTATAACACCAAGCTCTCAAGCTTTTCGCTGACCCTTATTACTGGGTTGCAAATATTCTCACAACAGTCTGCAAATATTTCAGTGCAAGAGGAATTCTTTTAAGACTGTTTTATCCATAAATGATCAGAGTTGATAGGAGAGACATTCATGGTTAATTAACGATGCTGAAGTTACGACCATCCTCTGATATATTCGTTATTATTCTGTATTGTACATTTTATTTAGTTTCACATGCAGCTGGTGTGCGATTACATTGAATAATAAATGTTGTATACTAGTGTAATAAAATTAAGTTAAAATTACAACATATTCTCACATATCACAAGCTTCTGTCTCCATGGTAACCATGGTCACGTGTCATGTATTGTGATTGCCACACTTAATTCCTATTGTGGCTGGCAGATGGCTCTGGTATCAAGAGCACACACACTAGCATCCCTCAGGATATGATTATTTTTCTTACTTTTGGCCACAGGGCAGAAGACAGGGCAATGGCAGGTGGCGTAACTATTTCATTTATATCCCTTGATAGGGGGTATAGAAAAATCAAGTCAGTATGAGGTTACTGGGATAAAGCCTCTAATTATTTGTTAATTAATATTTACTGCCAGTGTCAGACTATTTTATTAGGCAGACTAAATACACATTTCTACTTTTGCTTTCGTATGGTACACATTATTTAGTATAATTCTGCTATGTTTCCAGGATGTGTATTAGTATATTTTCAGGAGTGTCTAAGACATTCAGACATTGCCGTGGTTGCACTGCCTACAAAAACTTAAGTAATATTTGCCTGATATTTTCTTGAACTGGTGTTAAACTTTAATATTCATCGTCCCTAAATATATATTACTTCAAGCTAGTTTTGATATTTTCCCAACAGTACATTATATGACTCACGAAATCGTAATGAAAAGATTGAAAACAAACCATACCATGGGCGGGGTTAGAACCCGCGATCAAAGTTTTTTTTTTAGTACATTATATTTACCTCAGCCTCTTCTGGATGGACTTTTTGTTGGCTAATTGTTATTTTATTTATGACACTATCCCGGCTTTGCCCATTGGAGTTATTAGCGTAGGCCTAGTTTATCTAGCTTTCTGTTAGGCCGATGTGTGTTTCTCTAATATGACATCAGTTTCATTATTTTAATTAAAATATTGCCTCATGGTCAATTCTCTGTTTAACCATTAATTAATGTCAAGTATATACATTCTTGCCTCTGCCCCTAACTATCTGTTGTGTAATGCCTTGTAGATAAGTACGTATGGACATGCGCCAATCATGACACTAATATATAAATATCTTTTAACTTCTGAGTACTGCTTGTGTGGCAGTGTTAAGTGTCACTCTCCACACAACCATTACTGAGTACTGTTTGTGTGGCAGTGTTAGTGTCACTCTCCACACAACCATTACTGAGTACTGTTTGTGTAGCAGTGTTAGTGTCACTCTCCACACAACCATTACTGAGTACTGTTTGTGTGGCAGTGTTAGTGTCACTCTCCACACAACCATTACTGAGTACTGTTTGTGTGGCAGTGTTAGTGTCACTCTCCACACAACCATTACTGAGTACTGTTTGTGTGGCAGTGTTAGTGTCACTCTCCACACAACCATTACTGAGTACTGTTTGTGTGGCAGTGTTAGTGTCACTCTCCACACAACCATTACTGAGTACTGCTTGTGTGGAAGTTATGTCTTATATTACTTCCTCGTGGATCATTTATTAATATATTATCTCCACGCGGATATAACGGGTTAGATCTACACTTTTCTGTACATAATAACTCTTATCTTTTAATAGATACTCGTATTAAACTACCTTTATATACAATTATATATTTTCCATAATCATAAACTTACTGATAACTTCATCCATTTTTTTCTGATGGCCTGTACCTTAATCTTATATATTTAACTAAATAAATTCTTTATTTTTATTAACTCTTTAGCTTAAATTAGTTCCTGAAAATGTTTTACTATTTTATTTAATTTATTAATTGATTTTAAGCAGTAGTTGAATAACCTAGATATTAATTTCCCCAGACCAATCTTTGAATACTTTAATTTAGTTTAAATTCTAATTACTGCCAACTCACAGGCTTAAGTGTGAAGGGATCTTAGTCTCTGATAATTAGACTATTAATGTTTTACTCCCTGTGTTAATACTGCTAATATACCTGGAGAGAGTTCCAGGGGTCAACGCCCCTGCGGCCTGGTATGTGACCAGGCGTCATGTTGGATCAGAGCCTGATCAACCAGGCTGTTACTGCTGGCCGCACGCAGTCCAACGTACGAACCACAGCCTGGCTGGTCAGGCACCGACTTTAGGTGCCTGTCCAGTGCCTGCTTGAAGACAGCCAGGGGTCTATTGGTAATCCTCCTTATGTATGCTGGGAGGCAGTTGAACAGTCTTGGGCCCCTGACACTTACTGTGTTGTCTCTCAACGTGCCAGTGGCACCCCTGCTTTTCATTGGGGGGATGTTACATCGTCTGAAGAGTCTTTTGCTTTCGTAGGGAGTGACACTCTTGTGCAAGTTTGGTACTAATCCCTCTAGGATTTTCCACGTGTATATAATAATGTATCTCTCCCGCCTGCGTTCCAGGGAGTACATGTTAAGGAACTTCAAGCGTTCCCAGTAATTGAGGTGGTTTATTGCAGTTATGTGTGCCGTGAAGGTGTTCTGCACATTTTCTAGGTCAGCAATTTCACCTGCCTTGAAAGGTGCAGTTAGTGTGCAGCAATATTCCAGCCTAGATAGAACAAGTATTAACACCTGATTAACAATTTAAAGTGATAATAATAAATATGAGCTTATCCTTGCTTAACAGACAATTTAAAATTATAATAATAAATCTGAGCTTATCCTTGATTAACAGACAATTTAAAGTTGGTGTCGTAATATTCCCTCATCCACTTGGGCACTTCCCGCTTTTACTCCTGCAAGTTTTTTGTATAATTTGTCGAGTCATCTCGCAATCCAGGAAGATGCAATAACACAACCTTGCTGCTCAGACTTACTTCAGTAGCCTAATGTTAGAGAGCCAGTAAGTTTGTTCTGTAGTATTTCCCGCTTGTTGGGGTTCTGATAAAACCTTCCCTCTAAACTATTCCTTCTACTAAACTCTTCCTTTTACAATCTTCTCCGTTACGTTTAATATTAACACATCTCAGTGACTGATCTGTATTAGACGTTCTCCTAGATCCTTCCTTGAATATGAGGACAAATTTGCATTCTCCAGATTTCTGGTAGTTGCCACATAAACACTGATCTACAGGTCACACAAAATTTATGCTGCTTCTTTCCCGAGTAGTTTAACACTAGGGTGGGCAAACTACGGCCCGCGGGCCGCATGCCAAAGGTTTTCATGCGGCCCGCAAGTCATATACTCACGTATATGCAGCTGAATGAGAAAAACGGTTCATGTTGCATAAGTGTCTCAATCTTCAACAGTTATCCCTGCCTGCTCTTCTCTGGTGTGGTACAGTACTGAATGCCTTCTTGCAGTCCAAGAATATGTGGCCTCGTCTTTCCCCCTATCCAACACTTCTCTTTCATGCTTTATTTCTGTCCACCTGTGTGTGTGTGTGTACTACCTAATTGTGGTTGCAGGGGTCGAGACTCAGCTCCTGGCCCCGCCTCTTCACTGACCGCTACTGGGTCCCTTCTCTCCATGCTCCATGAGCTTTATCATGCCTCGTATTAAAGCTATGTATGGTTCCTGCCTCCACTACCTCACTTTCTAGACTATTCCACTTCCTGACTACTCTATGGCTGAAGAAATACTTCCTAACATTCCTTTGACTCATCTGAGTCTTCAGCTTCCAATTGTGCCCCCTTGTATTTTGTATGTCGTTATCATGTCTCCTCTAACCCTGTCCTCCAGTGTTGTCAGACCGATTTCCCTTAACCTTTCGTGTGTGTGTGTGTGTGTGTGTGTGTGTGTGTGTGTGTGTGTAATTCAGTAGCGTGTCTGTCTAGCGATCAGTAGACAGAGGATCTTTAACCCACCGCTCTCTACTGAATGACTCACGCGGATTTAGTGCCTCTTCAGGTACGTAAATAAATACATTACGTTTTGAGAGAGTGTTGAGGTTGGTTAATTAACTCGAGCAAAGACAACACGACCATGGGGCTCTGGGCGTTGCGCGTAAAAATTATAATAAAACATTTTTACTTAACTTTCATCATTTAAAATTAATCAATTATCTTCTTGTTAGTTGCCATATAGTTTCAGTTCCATTAATTAACCAAGCTCTGTTGAACTTACAGAGATTATATACAATTACGTATATTTTATAACTAAAATACCAAAATTTCTTGAAAGAAACTACGTAGATCAGATTATTGTATGTTCTGTGTATGCAGTAATTTGAAATAAAGACTTATATTAACCTTACGCAAGATAGTCCAAATTTTTATTTCGTGTGAAAGAAATGGAGATTTTAGGCACTACTGAAAACTAAGACACTTTTACAACATTATATAAATAAAATATGTTTGGTGAGTGGTGGCTTAGGCAACACTGTTGAGGGCGTGGGTGGTGCTACATGAGAGGAACAAAAGTGTAGGTGGATAAGAATACTTCGGTCTCAGGAAGGTTTTACACAAGGATTTAAGCTTCTTAGATCTGTATATTTGTTTAATAACCTAAACAAATGTTTGTATTCTAACAAAGTATCATTTCTACTTAGCAAATAAGTAAATGCAAGTTATTTTACGCTTGGTTACGTTAACAACAATTACCCTGAATCTATTTAACATATTCGCAAATAGAGTCGTATAAACTGCATGAACAAGATTTTACTAGAGTTGTAAAGCAGGCCAGGTAAACACACACGATACATATACGAATACTTTAACCACAGCCTGGTAAGAAGGGGAAGGAAGAAGGATAGGAATATAAAGGAATTAAGTAGGTATGGGTGAGAAAGAGGGATAAAAAAAAGACAAATAGCCCTTCAACTTTTGGTATTTAACAATATATTATGGCAGTGAAAAACTTTTGAAAAACATGTACTATGTAAAGACAGTCTGACTGACTGAGTGCACTTAAGACAAGCACTCTGAGACTCACCCGGAACTCTGTGGTACACCACCTGGAGGCAACTGACCACCGTCGCCTGCAGCCTCTGCAAGATAGACAACCAAATAATAATTTAACTGAATGCTAAACTTAATTTATTAAGCTTTTAAATCAGTGACAACACACAACAGGGGGAAAGTAGGGAGGAGCCGTACAGGACAGGGTCACAGTGCCAAATATACACCAGTGTGTATCTGGCAGCTACCTACCACATCACACACACACTGTATATGGCTCATAGGTGTGCTTATCAATTCCTGTGGTTGGAACTTACAGTGGGTAACCTCTCCCAGGTGTGCTGGTATAATGTTATCGAGGTTTGGTTCTCCGTACTCACTTTATTGCAGTTGAGAGGGTCGGGTCTCGGCTCATCGCCCCGCCTATCATTTACATACGAATGGACACATTCTTGGCTTCACATTATTTATCATACCTATGTTCAAAACTGCATATAAAATCTGCTTCCACCACTCCCTCATGCAGACCATTCCATTTCCTAAGCATCCTCAGAGTGAAGTAGAGCTTTCTGATATTCCTGTAATTCACTTGTGTCTTAGGTTCCACCTGTTCCCTTGTCAAGTACTCTATCTACCTTTACTTTATAGAGTTCCTGAGTAGCTTGTATGTTCCTATAGCTTAATTGTGTTCGCAAGGGTCGATTCACAGCTCCTGGTTCAACCTCTCAAACAGTTTTACTTGTACCTAGCCTCCAGGATCCGGATCATGCTTACCTTTGTAAGGTGTCTGGTGTTTGCCTTCGCCACCTCTTCGTCTAGCTCATTCCATGTATTACCATAAGACAAAGTGTACTTCATGACGTTCCTGTGGCTCATGTTCCTCTTTAGCTGCCATCGATTTGCCTAGTCGTCTTCTCTTATTTTCTCTTCTCTTATCGGCCCTATTTAGTCCCGTGAGTATTTTAGATGCCAAGATCACTTGTCCTCGGGTCCTCTCTCTTCTAGGATTATTGAGTTCCTTTAGACTCTCTTATGTAGTGATATATTTTTACGAAACGTGATGTGTAGTGATGTTTTCAGTGTTGTGTTGTGATGTACTGTGGAGACGTTTGATGGGTACGATGGTGAATATATAGTGATTTTATAGTGTGGTCTTTGGTGGTATATCGAAGTGCTTGAAAATATGCTACGATTCCATGTGATATACCGGAAAGTTTGATAATCAATGTTGCATTATGAAAAGGAAGAGTTGATCTAAGCTCTAACTCTCGGCATAGGGCGAGCACGTTAGCAATGCAACTCGGATATTAAAGTGTTATAACCTAGAGCTCTTACGGAATTTACTAGGCAGTGAAAAACTATTGTTAGTTTATTCATCAGGGAAACAACCTTAACAGGGGTTGTCAGTAGTGCCAGCACTACAGCGTAGGCGCTGCAAATCTGTGTTTAAGGGCTCGTGAAGGTGGGGAAGCCGATGGCCCTCCCTCTGGTAAGCCATGACAACACCGAACCGATGAACCGGTGCTGGATTCAGTGGTCTGAGTGTGTGAAAGCTTCATGGTTTGGGCTTAAATTGCATGGCCCTGGCGGTGAGGTGAAGCAAGAGCTGGGTGGCACTGCATGGTGATGACCACAGCGGTTACTTAGCATGCTGAAGAAACACACTTGCAGCTCTCCTGCAGAACTATCTACGCAGGGTGGTGAAGGGGCGGTAGTGATGGTGGTACCAGGAACATGCCTCATCAGTATGTACCAGGTGGATGCAGCGAGGACGGCTTCACGCTCAACTACTGCCACCGCACTTCCTATCACGGAACTGACACAAGGTGGTGCCAATTGTCAAAAACAAATTAATTACGCAGCTTCAAGAATATGTTATGGTAGGCACAAGAGGCCAAAAATTAGTAATGCCGATCAAAGTAATATAGGAGGCGGGGTAAGGAGCTGAGACTCGACCCCATAAACACACATCAGTGAGCACACTCCCTCAGCACCGCCGGACCCACTTACTGTCCTACACAATATAATTCTCAAATGGTATAAATACGGAATGAACTGAATATATGCGCGCGTACGTATGTCTGTGTTCATATATACGTACTTGAATCATTTCAGTTATTTAAAAATCATGTAATTAAGGCCATTTAAAATTGCCTAAATTTTCATAGCAGCAGCAGCAGCATACCAAATGGAGTAGCTCCGGCCCCGCCCTGTCCTCGTTACAGACCTAATAATTCCAAGACCTGATAGTGGAGTACTCGGGTCAATACCAATGTTGCGTGTCAGTGTGACAAACCTCTGCGTAATGTCTGGCTCCCTAGCTAGACACTCCTTAACCTTATGTTAAGAGTAACAATTATATATATGATCTGAGCCACAACGAAGGGACTTCATATACCTATTCTACTGTAACACAACAAGAACATATCCTATATGAATTTTTTCAAGGTTTTCATCCTCTTAGCCTCGGGACAATGAGGTATATAGTCTTATTCTCTGTCTGCAGGTTTTAATGTTGAGCAAAACACAACAATCTTTACACAGATTGCAGAGAATCCTGGTGCTGACCAAGATGTGGTAGAAACCAGATCAAGAGTCCAAGATCACCAGGTTGGAATACAATTACCCTCTTTGAATCAAACCTGATTGCCTCCTGTTCCCCAGACGCTGTATGACTTACGAGTTTAAGGCTTTCCCATGCTATAATAATACCGGTAATAATAATAATAAGGGAATACAGCTAGATTAAAGTCGAGGATCAGTATGCAAGATATTGTGGTTGTACGTGTCGCTGTTCCTCACATGCGGAGACTGTCATATAACTGTCGATGTGTAAACAAATGTTTTCAGACTTTGATGTGGGTGTACGTCGCATTGTTTCCCAAATGTGCAGACTGTTGTGTGACTGTACTGATGCCTAATAAGTAACTAGATCTGTAGTTTTGAGATTTAAAGAACACTTTGACAGGGTGGATCATTCAGCGCCTTGGCAATAAAAACAAATACAATATACATAAGGACATGAAAAGTAAAAGTAACAAACAGTTAGAGATAAGTAACTGTAGCTGAGAACGTTCCTCTTCTCAGCAAGGGCCAAACATGGCCTTGGAGCCACCATGACTCAAGAGTATGTCAGTTCTTTGTCACTCGAAACATTAGAACACTGAGAATGAAATTGTCAAATCACTGAATTTCGATGAAATCATTCATGACTTCCACAGCTAGAGCCTATTTTTTTTTTTTTTTTTTTTTGCGTGAATTAATTTTTTTATTTTACATTCAAAACTCGTATATACTTAAACACACAAAAAATATGCAAATAAATGTTTACTGCAGAATAAAAGTTACAATACCATGACATAATTTTTTTTTAACTAGCCCACAATTTGGAGGAAAAAACTTTACACTGTTTCAGTCCTTCCTGGACCAAACTATATGTTAGCTATTTAATATGTTTTGTATAATACTTACCACACTTCTTTACTATTAGTCTTAGACCCTGCTAGAAGCACAAATTTCCTTGCTGGCTAACAGACGTAAAAGAAGAGACTTGTCTAAGATCATAAAAGTATACTGAAAAATAAAGAATATTTCTTGCTCCGTTAACTCAGGTAACAAAGACGCCACAGGTGTTAACTCGGGTAACAAAGACGCCACAGGTGTTAACTCGGGTAACAAAGACGCCACAGGTGTTAACTCGGGTAACAAAGACGCCACAGGTGTTAACTCGGGTAACAAAGACGCCACAGGTGTTAACTCGGGTAACAAAGACGCCACAGGTGTTAACTCGGGTAACAAAGACGCCACAGGTGTTAACTCGGGTAACAAAGACGCCACAGGTGTTAACTCGGGTAACAAAGACGCCACAGGTGTTAACTCGGGTAACAAAGACGCCACAGGTGTTAACTCGGGTAACAAAGACGCCACAGGTGTTAACTCGGGTAACAAAGACGCCACAGGTGTTAACTCGGTAACAAAGACGCACAGGTGTTAACTGGGAACAAAGACGCCACAGGTGTTAACTCGGGTAACAAAGACGCCACAGGTGTTAACTCGGGTAACAAAGACGCCACAGGTGTTAACTCGGGTAACAAAGACGCCACAGGTGTTAACTCGGGTAACAAAGACGCCACAGGTGTTAACTCGGGTAACAAAGACGCCACAGGTGTTAACTCGGGTAACAAAGACGCCACAGGTGTTAACTCGGGTAACAAAGACGCCACAGGTGTTAACTCGGGTAACAAAGACGCCACAGGTGTTAACTCGGGTAACAAAGACGCCACAGGTGTTAACTCGGGTAACAAAGACGCCACAGGTGTTAACTCGGGTAACAAAGACGCCACAGGTGTTAACTCGGGTAACAAAGACGCCACAGGTGTTAACTCGGGTAACAAAGACGCCACAGGTGTTAACTCGGGTAACAAAGACGCCACAGGTGTTAACTCGGGTAACAAAGACGCCACAGGTGTTAACTCGGGTAACAAAGACGCCACAGGTGTTAACTCGGGTAACAAAGACGCCACAGGTGTTAACTCGGGTAACAAAAGCACAGGTGTTAACCGGTAACAAAGAGCCACAGGTGTTAACTCGGGTAACAAAGACGCCACAGGTGTTAACCGGTAACAAAGACGCCCAGGTGTTAACTCGGGTAACAAAGACGCCACAGGTGTTAACTCGGGTAACAAAGACGCCACAGGTGTTAACTCGGGTAACAAAGACGCCACAGGTGTTAACTCGGGTAACAAAGACGCCACAGGTGTTAACTCGGGTAACAAAGACGCCACAGGTGTTAACTCGGGTAACAAAGACGCCACAGGTGTTAACTCGGGTAACAAAGACGCCACAGGTGTTAACTCGGGTAACAAAGACGCCACAGGTGTTAACTCTGGACACAACTGTACGTGTACACACACGTAGTGACCACTGGAGGATGAGACTTTTCGTAGATAAATGTTAAATAATACCAATAAAAAGTGAAACCATGACGTATATATGATCGTTATTAAAATGTCTGGCGAATTAAAATTTCAGGGAAAAACTACAGAGAATTATGAGGAAAAATAATAAGAAACAGATACACATTGTGAGAAGCTTATGCCTTGACGATGAAGGGATGTGTTAATCCAAGGAACTGTAGGTGCCCTTCCCTTCCTTGGATCAAACCTGATTACCACCCATTCCGCATTTACGGAATGGGTAACAATATGGATGCTAGAGTTAACAACATGATTAAAAAAGATTGAAGCGAGGAGAGTAAATACAACACGAAGCTGCTGCCTTCATACCAACACAATAGGAAGCGGCAACAATTTCAAATTATGACAAAAGATAATAGTGCAGGAAACACTATCAAACACTTCCTTACAGACTGGTAGTACAGAGGGAGTGTGCAAACAAACATTACTGAGTAAATATTGTAATACACTACTCTATGGCTGAAGAAATACTTCCTAACATCCCTTTGACTCATCTGAGTCTTCAACTTCCAATTGTGACCCCTTGTTTCTGTGTCCCCTCTCTGGAACATCCTGTCTCTATCCACCTTGTCTATTCCACGCAGTATTTTGTATGTCGTTATCATGTCTCCCCTAACCCTCCAGTCCTCAGGCCGATTTCCCTTAACCTTTCTTCGTAGGACATTCCCCTTAGCTCTGGAACTAACTTTGTTGCAAACCTTTGCACTTTCTCTAATTTCTTGACGTGCTTGACTGGGTATGGGTTCCAAACTGGTGCTACATACTCTAGTATGGGCCTGACGTACACGGTGTACAGTGTCTTGAACGATTCCTTACATAGGTATCGGAACGCTATTCTCAAGTTTGCCAGTCGCCCGTATGCTGCAGCAGTTATCTGGTTTATGTGTGCTTCCGGAGACGTGCTTGGTGTTATACTCACCCCAAGATCTTGCTCCTTGAGCGAGGTTTGCAGTTTTGGCCACCTAGCCTATACTCTGTCTGCGATCTTCTTTGCCCTTCCCCGATCTTCATGACTTTGCATTTGGCGGGGTTAAATTCGAGAAGCCAGTTGCTGGACCAGATGTCCAGGTCTCTTTTAAGTCCTGCCTGATCCTCATCTGATTTAATTCTCCTCATTAACTTCGCATCATCTGCGAACAGACACTTCTGAGTCTATCCCGTCTGTCATGTCACTGGTCCTAAGACTGACCCCTGTGGGACCCCGCTCGTCACAGGCGCCCACTGTGATACCTCGTCACGTACCATGACCCGTTGTTGCCTCCCTGTCAGGTATTCTCTGATCCATTGCAGTCCCCTTCCTGTTATACACGCCTGATCCTCTAGCTTATGCACTAATCTCTTGTGAGGAACTGTGTCGAAAGCCTTCCTGCAGTCCAAGAAAATGCAATCAACCCACCCCTCTCTCTCGTCTTGCTTCTATTACCTTGTCATAGAACTCCAGAAGGTTTGTGACACAGGATTTGCCTTCCATGAACCCGTGTTGGTTGTCGTTTATAATCTTGTTCCGTTCCAGGTGCTCCACCATTCTCCTCCTGATAATCTTCTCCGTGACTTTGCACACTATACACGTAAGTGACACTGGTCTATAGTTTAGTGCCTCGTTTCTGTCTTCTTTGTGTGTGTGTGTGTGTAAAATTTAGCCTGGTAATTGTGAGCAAGGCACATTTAATATTACCCTTGCAAAGATCTAATCTACGGTGACAATTGGAAGCTACATAACGTCTCTATAAAGCAAATATAAGTAGGAAGTAAAATAAGGAAAGTTGTGTTGAGGTACCACGCGGACTAAGTGTTACAAGACTCAAAATACTCCTAACATCGACGACTGGATCGCTTCTCATGTACATTAAAAATGTACACCAAGTAGATGTAAACAGTACTTTTTGGCCAAAATTTTGACCGCAAAACTTGGGAACGGCGTTACAACATAACAGTAATACATATCCCAGGTGAGAAACATATCTTTATTTACTACAAGTACAAGGTATACAACCCTAGCTGACATCAGTGACATACTACTATATAGAAAGCCCCTTGTTATGCTGAGCATTTCGGGAAAATTAGGTCAGTGTCCCAGGATGCGACCCACACCAGTCGACTAACACCCAGGTACCCATTTTACTGATGGGTGAACATAGACAACAGGTGTAAAGAAACACGCCCAATGTTTCTATCCTGGCTGGGAATCGAACGCAGACCCTCGCCGTGTGAAGCGAGAGCTTTAGCCACCAGACCGCCAGAGCCAGGCCGCCAGAGGGTATGAAGTGTTGTAATGGTACTAAACTGAGCTTCTTGTTTAACTGGTTATTGTTTATATCACAGTCCATATATTGCAGAGTAATTATAGAGAAAATTACAAACCATACAGTCCACATTCTGGCATTGATATCAGTTTTTAATATAGATGCTAATAGTCAAGCTATGTTTATATTAGTACCCATTTTATGAGAATAATACTCCAAGTAAATGTAGCGTATTCTAGCCCAAGGTCTCACCCTGGGTCTGAGAAACTGGATTACCTGCAGGCACTATCAGAGGAAAGAGTGGTGTCAGCGACCTTGCCACTCCTAGGTCCTGTGGGAATCTTGGATTAGTCAGTAAGTTGATCATTTCGTTTACTACACTAATCTATAACTTCTCAGTAATAATTGTTTAACCAGTTCTCCACACCACCACCACTTATACACAAGTGTCCACAGCAAATAACACTAACCTAACGAGTGATCACACCAATACTAAAATACCAATAAAGTCACCACTACCAGCACACAAATCTCCATCACCGCTTATATGGAGGCTCACCAGTTCCCAGAGTTAATGTGCCTGCATCAACAACCACTGACGAGGGCAGTCCTGGTAACGAGGCCATCTCTTGTGAAGCAGCACCCGCTGGCACCCTCTACCCTCACTGCATCAAAAAAGAATGTAGGGTATCTAAATATATAAAAAAAACAGACATCATAGTCTTCCTACACTGGCCGAGACCAAATAAATATAATACAATAAATAACAGATCATTATCTGCAGAACGGTACCTTGGGAGGGAGGGAGTACGGGGTAAGTTTAAACCAGTTAGTTTCGCAAGGATATTCAGTATTGTTTTCCAGTGTTCTCCGCTCCGTGCAGGTTAGCAGAGTATCGCCGTTGTGGATGGGAGGGAGGGAGGGGGTTACCCGACCTTCTGTGTAGGGGAGTGACCACTTTTCTGTCGCCTTCAACAAATGTTGTAACGATGCCTTCTGCAACCGGCCAGTGAAGCCATACAATACTACATTGAGTCAACTCCACTAAAAAGTATTTTTTTCTTTTAATATGATGTAGAGGAACTTAAATATCGCATCTTATGTGATATGTTTTTACGGGGTGCGTTGGTAAGCTAGCAAAGGCCTTGGCCAAATGACCAAATGCTCCACGGAATGCGTCATCATATAACTAAGAAATTTTCCTAGTTCTGACAAAATACCAATAATTACTTAAGTGTTAGGTCGTAAAGTCTAAAGTCCATCGGCTGCCCGAATAATTCAAACATGCGATATGCCACAACTCGACATATTTAATGAATTTACTAAAAGAAAATACAAATCAGATTGATGTGTTAACAGTGTAATATTTGTGTAGTATATAGATTCCTAATATATTTATAGTCTGGTTCCCTGCTTCAAGTATTCACAATAATAACGCCTCCGTACAACAGTCTACATTTCCCTTACAAGAACCCCCACGATAGATGGAATTATAAACGATAAGGATTTTATTCCTTAATATGATGCATTTGTATAGGTATATCGTAGGAGTTTCTAGATCCCACACAACAGGATTTAGAGTAATACTGCGAATGTAAACAAATAACCCCCACATAAGAGAGTGAAACTTATGACGACGTTTCGCTCAGACTTTGAAAATTAACTAGTCACACACAAACGCGAAGGTAAGGGAGCCAGTATACGTATATCCAAGAGGGGGATGGGGCCGGGAAAAGAACGAGAGGAAACTAGAGGAATTACAGTCTTGCAAACAAGCAGCCCTAGGTTGTTTGCACAATAGCGGACTCCAGGGAATATGTGATCACAAGAAAAAAACAAACAGGAAAAGCTATAGACTTAATAATGGAGATACAGGACGGATGAACTCTTTATTAAGAATAAAAATAATAGCATAGTTGCATAAAGACAAACAATTTTAACATCTTAGTGAGGTAAAGAAGAATTTACAAAACAAAGAAAAAATAAAGGAGACGGCATAAGCAATAAACTAGAAAAATCATCGTCCAGTGAATAATAAAAATTAAGAAAATTGTGGCAAAGAAAATTCAACAAGTAAAACAATTAAATTAAAGAGTCGAGTTCTGCAAATGTCAGGATTCAGAAAATTATAGAATGGCCAATAATATTCAAATGAAGCAACCATAGGCATAATGTGAAGAAATTCGCAAAGATACTTGGATCATTGAGAGAAGAATTAGAAAGAGAAAAGACTCAGTATTTTTTGTCAGCAAGGAATAGGAACCTGTTGCATAATTTTGAAAGAGACTAAGAAAAGATTTTCAAAAGATTAGAGATGAAATTTAATAGAACACAAATCCCATATTCTTAAGACTGACAGGAGACTCTTGGTACTGTTAACAAAATGGAGAGAGAGAGAGAGTTTAGAACGGCAGGAGGCGCTACAATTGACGATGTTGAATAAGAAGACAAAAGCGACAGCAAGCGATAGCCTATCAGGGTGATAAGTGACAAAAATCCTTGTACACATGTACAAACTTTACATCTTTAATGTAAATGACTAATCACTAATTTTCTAAATACCATGACGCCTGATTAACGTGCTTGTCACTCACTGGTATAACAAACGCATAAATAAGCAGTCATGAATTAATACATAATACATGAGAGATCTGGTGAGCTAACTAGGTCATATATTCTCAAGAATATCAAGTTCAGTGATAGGACGATACCAAATTTTTTTGCCGATATCGATATCCAATTTTCAATAAATACCGATACTTTTCCTATATTATTTTTTTTAATTATGACTATGTTCAATATATAAGGAAACGCTTACTGCACAATGGATATTAAACACAGGATGGTTAAATATTAAGCAACTTAATTTCTCTGAGATGATAATGTCATTACTAGGCCTGTTATGTTATTTACTAGTTGTCAAAAGGCACTTGTCGACAGTTAATTAGTGAGTGTGTCACTCCTCACAATCATGTGATAGAGCGTTAATTTAGAT
This sequence comes from Cherax destructor, assembly GCA_009830355.1. NCBI lineage: Eukaryota > Metazoa > Arthropoda > Malacostraca > Decapoda > Parastacidae > Cherax > Cherax destructor. The sequence continues at coordinate 19,241 of WNWK01030933.1, forward strand.
AATTTTAAGCACAAAGGTAATCTTAATATTTTAAAAGCGTCAGCTAGTACATACCGGCCGCTTATTCACAGATACCGTAAAAATGGCCGATACAGATACTATGGCACATCCCTAATATCAATTATAACTGAGATATTCAAAAGCAATCTGAGGACAAGAATATGCAAAAAAAAAAAAAAAAAACAGATCTAATACCGGAATACTGATATCATACTATCTTGCCAAAAGATAGACACACAGACATGTTTATGACTTGCCCATTTACATCAGCAGACTCTTAGACGATACTAACACCTGGCTTCGGATTATATTTACAAATGCTCTGAGTTTGTACCAGCAAATATGATATTTCTAGCAGGATTATTTTCACACCTGATAATGGACTTGAACGCGAAAAAATAGACAAAATTCCTTCACAAAACTTAAAGAAATATCCATATATTTCATCTCCAAAGATATTACAAAGAATCTTAGTGTTCAAACTTCGCAGAGAGAGAGAGAGAGAGAGAGAGAGAGAGAGGAAGAGAGAGAGAGAAAGAAAGAGAGAAAGAGAAGAGAAGAGAGAAAAAAAGAGAGAGAGAGAAGAGAGAAAGAAGAGAGAAAGAAGAGAAAGAGAGAAGAGAAGAGAGAAAGAGAGAGAGAAAGAGAAAGAGAGAGAGAAGAGAAGAGAGAGAGAAAGAGAAAGAGAAGAGAAAGAAGAGAAAAGAGAAAGAGAGAGAGAAAGAGAAGAGAGAGAGAGAGAAGAAGAGAGAAAAGAGAAGAGAGAAAGAGAGAGAGAGAGAGAGAGAGAGAGAGAGAGAGAGAGAAAAGAGAGAGAGAGAGAGAGAGAGAGAAGAGAAGAGAGAGAGAAAAAGAGAGAGAAGAGAAGAGAGAGAGAGAGAGAAGAGAAAGAGAGAGAGAGAGAGGGGGTTGAGGCTACCACCCCATTATCAGTAGCAGGTTTCTCCTCCAGGCCCACTATACCGTTACCTACCTCTGCTAAAAGAGGGGGCAGGCGACCGTTACCCCATTACATTAATTTCTCGCCTGCCACAAGGGCAGGTCACTATCACGTCCATTACTCCAAAATTAACTTAAATTTTGTAACTTTAATAATTATGTAATTCTGTGGTGCAAGTGCACTGAAGTCATAACCCATAAATTTAGGCAAACCAGAAGCTGGCATTGTTAGGGCGGGTGTGACAAACATGTTTCTCACTATCAGAATATTACCTGGAGTATACCTGGAGGGTGTTCCGGGGGTCAACGCCCTCAAGGCCCGGTCCATAACCAGACCTCTCGGTGGATCAGGGCCTGATCAACCAGGCTGTCAGTGCCGGCCACACGCAATCCTACGTACGAACCGCAGCCCGGCTGGTCAGGTAATGACTTTGGTTACAATTCTTGTCAAATATTTGAAGAATGCAAATGCTTGAAATGATATATTACGCTAAAGGAGAGAAGTCAACACTGTTGATATCCTCGTTAAATACTTGAAAAACGCAAATGTTTAACTATTATATTCAGGGAGAAGCACAAAGCCCGGAGAGTTCATGCAATGCATGGAATTATAATTATGGGGGAGCGCTAAATCCGTAGGATTATACAGCGCATGTGGGGGGTGATGGAAGGTATTTAGGCTCAGTTCAGGGAACTGGAGCACAGATCCAATTCCCTAGATCAAGAGCCTCTCACCAGCGTCGAGGAACCTCCCTTGAGGGGACAGTGCCTGGGAATGGAAGGAAAGGGAGTGTAGCTCCAACTCATGGGAACACTATCCCTTCACCAGCATCAAGGAACCCCATGCCCTTGAAGGGTTAGTGTTATAAAATAACTAATTTTTTGGCCATGTGATTTAAATTATTCTTTAAAAATCAGCGGCTGAAAGAATAATCAACTGTTGTGTGTGACATTTTAAGAACAATGTGCCACTGGAACTGTTAGATCAATCCAGCAGCTCATCACCACGCATATTAATCTTTTAGTAAGGGCAAAGGGAGTCAGTCACTATGATATCGACAAAAGCAGTGTTGATTTAGCACACTGGATTGCTAACTATTCCATCTTGTAATGTACATGACCGTATAAACTTTGAGAGGAGTGTATCTTTCAGTGTATACATACACAATTTACTTTAATCTCTATTTTAGGGAATAATGCATATCGGATATTAATGTAGAAGTGAATTGCGGACTTAATGTTTTAAACCTTAAAACCAACTTGTAATGTGTAAACGTACACACTATGTACGTAAGCGAGTACACAATATAAACACATACCATCGCAGATATGTGAGTGAGACTACAGAGGACTGTGGTATTGTACAAACTAATTACCAAAACCTACACCCACTTACTCATAATTATTAACATTAATACTATTATTCATAGTATTAGGGTATTATTAGATGAAGTATATTTAGATTTTCTGTGCACAGAAAGAAGATATCATTTAATTGCTGCAGAATCAATGATAATTTTGTGACATTAATGTTATGTCATAAAGGTAGCTATGTGAATCCATGCCACATGATGTGACCAGATGCAACCCTTCTCGTCCAGGGCCAGTGCCTCGTGTCGTTCAACTCAAAATGTGAGCGTCATTAAGTCTCCGTTAACTCAGGTCAAATGACCTTGCGGCTTCTCAATTCTTTCTGTATCTTTCATAATGTCTCAAACTTATGACGAAACAGTTTCTCTTGACAACTGAACACTGTTGTTGTCAGTTCGCTCACCTTCTGTTCTATCAAAGTTCTCGAGTCTGTGTGCTGTTCGATAAGTGACTCAAGTTTTCCTTGGTGCTTCCATCTAGCTCTTTCACCGGCTGTCATCTAGCTCTTTCACCGGCTGTCATCTAGCTCTTTCACCGGCTGTCATCTAAACGATTAACCTCTGCTGCTTGTTCCTGTCGGCTGTGCAAGTCGTGGGTATTTCCTGTATTGCACCACTGGTCTGAACAAGACATTATTTCTCGAGTGTTGTAGAACTCGTTAATCAGGTTGTGGTTTTGTGTAAATAATCTTGCAGAGTTGCACTCAATGTTGTGCTTGATTCCACATTGTGAATTACTGGGAGACACCTTGGTAACGGATGTTATCTAGCCTTGCTTATTAAATGATATCCACGTTAGTTATAACTGATTATTTGTTTATATACATATATATATACATTTATATTTCACGATAGTAGTGGTCACTGCTTCGTAGAAGCTCTCAGTCCACGTATTACTGCAATATATTTAACCTGCTTAGGTATCAAGTAAATAAATTTATTTTTGCAATAAAATACTTTTGTAATTATCTTCTTGAATATAAAGAACTGTAGTTAATATTGTTTAGACTCAATCTGCTCTTCACTGAAGTTTGGTGACTCTTATTACGGTCAACATACAGGCCATGCCTGAGGGGAATTAACCCTGCTCAACCAGATTCTTAGTGTTGGCACGTGATATATACTATGTACGTATGCGCACACAATGTAAACATGTATATACTGTAAACATTCACGCTATGAACGTAAATGCATACGCAGTCATGCAGAAAACTAAATTAAGGCCACGATCACCGCCTAGGTATGATAAGATCCAAAAACACAAAACTAATAATGCCGGTCAATGTTGCTTGTAAGGGGAAGGTCAGAAGCTCAGGTTGACCTTTGCTAACACAAATCACTGGGTACACACACGGAGATGGAAATTCATGTCATACTGGTACGAGCAGATGGTACAGGTAGCTCACTTTTGACAACGTCACTGGATAATTGAATCAGTGTCGGAAGAGTTGAACTTCCTGGCTGGTGAGAAGTGGCAGGCGGTCGCCTTGCGTTGGGAAGCTGCAGTAAGTAGACCGTAACACTCAAAACACTATAATCACTGCTCGGACTCAACACCT
>WNWK01030934.1:0-23108 GCA_009830355.1 Cherax destructor
AACTGGACTGCTATCTCCAAGAAATGTTCTCCATACATGAAGTTTATTGAGTCACATTTACAGCACTAATCTATCTTGTTCTGTTCAGCACATAGATAAAAATGTGGAAAATTAGATAACTTTTTTGTTATATATGTAGAGTGAAGCTCTTGGAGCTCTGGTAATAGTTTTAAAATGTAATAATGAAGTTAACATTACACTTGGACTTTATGGCAATGTTAAATTTTTGTAGATTTTGTAAAACTGCTTTTCACTTGAGGTTTTTAATAATAAATTTCCATTGATTGTGTATATTTTAGCATATCAAAAAATTTTGCTTACATTATGGTTGTTTGTGCCTTCTGGTTGTGACTTTAGAAAAATCATAATGAACAATAAAGTATCTAGAATGTTTTATTCAGCACTATCCTACTAATTTTTAGAATATGTAAAAAATACCATACACTTTGGAGGTCATTTCTAGACATTGATACATTTGTCTGCTGTGCTTATGTGTACTGATATAAGTATTTGCTTTTATGATGAAACAAATCCTTCAAGGGATGGGGAAGCCCTTGATGTGAAAGGGTCTTGGTTCGATGAACGGGACTGCTTGTCCTCTTTAAAGGGGGCCTCCATGTAATGGTAAAGAGGCTTTTGGTCTGAGGAATTGGACTTTTCGATCTTCCTCTCACCTAACCTAATTACCTGTTCACAACATGGCAGAGAGGAGCAAACGACGGTGCTACTGTCTGTGGAAACTTTTGAGTCACGCAAGTTCCACAGGGTAAGTGAGCCGTTAGGAGCCTTAAACATACCATGGATCGGCCCTCGGAGTTTATAAACCCACACACCCAACCAAAACAAGCATACACATTCAAGTTGGCGGAGGTAACAATTGTGTACATTTTAATTGATAGATTTATTCTCCTAGAAAGGTCTAGGCAAGTTTATACAGTTAGTACCTAATATTAGGATTATTAAGGTAACTTTAGATATTAAAAATGTAGTTCTAGCACCTTGACATAGGTAGTTTAGGGCCCAAATAGACGAACATTGGGTTATGTTAGCTAGAGAGAACTGGCAGCCCACACTTGAATCTAAGCGGAGTGATGCTGACTCCTTCTTACCAGATCAGACTTCAAGGAGTGAACAAGCACCGCGAACAGGCAGCAACCTCCATGTGACTCAACATCTGTCCCAGGGGCACGGAAGAGATATCCGAAGTACTGAGGATATCTCACTCCATCCAGACCCAATACAGTAGGACCTTACCTCTTTCTTCTCAGTATCTGGCCAGTTTTCTGGGGAAACGTGTGTAGGTTTTGTTGTGGGTCTCTCATGCGGTCAGACGCATTTTAGCAGGTACCAGCATCCCATTTTTGAGTAAAAGTCTGGAATCTAGTGTCCCTTACTGTTTAGATATTGCTTGGAGGATATACCCTAGAGCTGGGGATTCTGAGTTAATACAAGACACTAATACCACTTAATTTGCAGATTAAGGCTCTTCCCTGCACATGGTGTTTGGAGGGGGTTATAGCTTAGGAAGACTTGGAAGATTAGGAGACATTTCTACTCCATCAAGTAAGTTAAACCCTTTCATAATCCTGCATGCAGTGGGGAATTCTTTCAGCTGCAGTTAGCTAGAAATTTGTCCCATAGCCACTTGTAAGTCTGAGAGAAGTGTCTCAGAGTATCGGTGTCAACAGTGCTTGCTCAAAGTGCAGCTTACAAGAAGGCAGTCCCAAGACAAGTTTCTATACTGTCTGTGTAGAGGTGCTGATGGGGGTGATTTACCCCACTAATGCGGCCGTATTGCTTCCAGCGATTTTGAGAGATACGTACTGTATCTCGAATGAAGAGCTTTATGGAATATCCCTCAATGGAGCATCAAGGGTGTTTGTTAAGTTCGCCATCGCCAGTGCATACGAGAGGATAGTTGATAAATATCAGGAACTGCGGATGACTGTGCGCTCTGGATTGGAGGTTCGACTTCGTGATGTGTCCAAGAACTATACATGGGTGAAAGTCTGTAATGTCCCTTTTGAGGCTGATGAGATGGACATACGTGACACCATCGCCAATATGGTGTCATACATGTAGCCTTGGTGGGCAGGTGGTCCGATGGGCCTTATGCTGAAGGGGCCTTTTCACTCAAGATGACACTGAGGCAGCAAATACCATCGTATGTGGTGTTGGACGGATTCCTAGTACAGGTCTATGTTACTTATGCTGGATAGCAGCGAATATGTCGGATATGTGGTGCCTCTGGTCATGTGGCGGTGGTATGTGACAAATGGACAACGCAGCAAGTACCACGGCGCAATGAGCGACAAAGTGTGGAGACAGTAGAGACCGTGGTGCAGTAAACTGTGAGGAGAGAGGACATAGGTGTGGTGGAGAAGAGCACATGGTGTGAGATTGTGGATCAAGAGGAGGAGAGGGTCCACACTACCTGCAACCTGCAGAGCCGGCCAGCCTTGGAGATTTGGATATAGGTTTGCCTGAACCTTTACACGCTGTGCTGCGTGACATCATGGATGATCCTTTGGTGAAGGACTTGCAGAGTGGAGCTGTGGAGATTGGGGAGCATGTGGTGTCTTGATGGGGATAGGGAGAGAAATGGTGTCAAGGTGTTCAAACTTCAGGTTCAGGTGGTGGATGTGGATGTCCACAAGGAGGAGGATGGGGATGATATGAAGGTGTCGGGGGAAGCCCGGAAAAGGCCGAGAGAGGCATCGGACTGTGATGACGTCAGAGGACATGCAAAATGTGGATGTGTTTAGGAAACAATGTAAGTGGACCTATATATATATATATATATATATATAAGCTTTTATATTTATTTTTTATAAAAACCTTTGTGTAGCATTGTAGGAGGAGGAGGTGTTGATTCACCGGTATTTCTCCCAGCCCAGGTCTTTACCAGATGGCGACCCTGCTCCGGCTCCCTGGCGTGGGAGTATCAGAGACCTATGTCTCCCATGGGAGGGGGTACCCCTCAGCGGCGGGGCCAACCTGTCCCAGGCCTAGCCACATTCCCCACCAGCACGATGCAGGTGGTAGATAGATGCTAGGCAGAGCGCAGATGGTAGCCAGCTCCAGCCTTTGCACCTACCCTGCCCTAGAAGGGCTAGGCATGGTGATCGACCTTCCAAGCAGAGTTCTATTCTATTCTATATGATCTGCCGGTATGGATCCCGGCCCGGGTCTCTTCCAATTTGGCGACCCTGTAGGGAAGTGTCATGTATCGACGTTAAAGGTACATGTGTGGTATTCCTTTGGTGAGAAGAGGGGTCCTCTCCGAATCTATGGACAAACGAAGTCCCAAAAGGTAGTTGCTCCAATGGTAGTTGGTGCAGGGTGCAACGGAAGCCCTCAGCAGGCCTTTACAGTGACGTCAGCGGAGGGGGAGGGTGACATGCAATGACTGGGAGTAAGGTCTCCAAATCTTTGACAGCCAAGTACACCAGATGTGCCGCCTCATCTTCCCGGTCCCGCCCCACCGGGGTCATCAGAAAGTGTCTGCAGCGAAGGGGCAACGTAGCTTGGCAGTCTAACAGGTAGTGCACCAGGGGTGTCGAAACCATCTGGTCACAGTGGGCACAGAGCTCCTCTCTTGCTTGGGTGTTCCCTGGCTAACACCCAGCATCCTAAAATCCATTAACAAAAGGCACCAATATGAAAAAACAATACAGAAGGGGTCTAATAACCAGAGAACAATCCAAACGCTACTCATCAATCCTTACCAGCCTGATAAGAAGATCAAAAAAATTGTATTATGAGAATAGACTCCAGAACATAAAAGGTGATATGAAAAAGACCTGGAGAACCCTATCTGCAATTCTAGGAAATAAAAAGATATCGAAAAACAACACCATCAAATTATCAAAAACAGATGAACCCCTACTCTCACCTACTGAGACAGCAAACAGACTTAATGTTTTCTTCTCCACCATAGGAAAGAATCTAGCGAGTAAAATCCCAAGCTAGAACACCCGTCCAACAGACGACCTCACAAACACCTACCCTAATACGCTATTCCTAGCTCCTACCAACCCAATTGAAGTCTCGCTCATAATCAACACCCTTAAAAACAAGGCAGGAGACTTAAACAGCTTACCAACTTTTATGTACAAAAAAGCTTCACAGGTACTGTCACCAATTATAGCAGCAATATTCAATAAATCCATTGAAGCCTCTTCCTTTCCATCAATTCTCAAAATAGCTAGGGTCACCCAGATCCACAAAGGAGGTGATCAAACAGACTTGAATAATTATAGACCAATTTCTAATTTACCACTGCTTTCTAAAATCTTCGAAAAATTAATTCCTACCTCGTCTCACACAATGTACTCAACCCCTGTCAATTTGGATTAAGGACAAACAAGAACACAAACGATGCTATTATGCACATGTTGGAGTTAATATACACCGCACTTGAGAAGAAAGAAGTCCCAATGGGAATCTTCATTGATCTACGCAAAGCTTTTGATACAGTCGACCATGATTTACTGCTCACAAAACTAGCACACTATGGATAAGGGGGCACCCACTCGACTACCTAAAGTCATACCTCACCAACAGAAGCCAATACGTGTACACAAATGGAGCGAACTCTTCCACACAACAAATTACAGTCGGAGTCCCTCAAGGAAGTGTCCTGGGGCCACTACTATTCTTCATTTACATAAATGACCTACCGAATGCATCACAACTACTCAAACCCATTTTATTTATTTGTAGATGACACAACATATGTCTTCTCTCACCCAAATCCAGTTATACTGGCCAACACTGTTAATGCCGAATTACAGAAAATATCAACATGGATGACGACTAACAAGCTTACTCTCAATACTGACAAGACCTATTTCATACAGTTTGGAAGCAAAGCCACAAATGTTCCACTTAACATAACGCTCAATGGTTCACCCATCACAAGACTCACAGAGGGAAAATTCCTAGGAATCCACCTTGACAGTAGCCTTAAATTCCAAACACACATACAACAAATTTCCAAGAAAATCTCAAAGACAGTAGGCATATTATCAAAGATACGCTATTATGTGCCACAATCAGCTCTCCTTGCACTATATCATTCACATATCTACCCTTATCTCACCTATGGAATCTGTGCATGGGGCTCAACAACATTAAATCACCTTAGACCACTCATAACACAACTAAAGGCTGCAGTCAGAATGATAACAAATTCCCACTCTAGACAGCATACTCCACCAATATTCAAAAGTCTAAAACTACTCACCGTAAAGAACATTCATACTTATTTTTGTACATACTACATATATAAAACTTTACACTCTAATATAAACCTCCGCTCAAAATTCTCCTCACCAACTTTAATAGGACCCATGACCACAACACAAGACACAGATCCCTCTTTGATATACCCCGTGTTCATATCAACCTATGTAAAAATTCTATGCACATAAAGGGCCCCAGAATCTGGAATTCATTACCAGTAAATATTAAGATAACCTTGTCTGAAAATCAATTTAAGACAACTCAAAAACCACCTACTCACCCAAAACTAAATAATCATACTATAAACTACTTTGAAAATGCTCACTATTACTTTCCTATACGATAATCTCAATTTTTAATAATATGTTACTATTATGTTACCCCTACTCACCCAAAACTAAATACTCATATTATAAGTTAATGTCAAAAATGCTCAATGTTATTTTCCTTAAGATAATCTCAATTCCATATTACCATTCGAGAATCTAAACACCTGTAACAATCTAATATCATCATTTAATAATTTTAACAGTAAAATTTCATCATATTGTAATTTGAAAACAATTTTTAACTAGAATAAACTCAATAAATTGCTCTAATATTAAGTACATACTTTAAGTTATTTAGATTGCTGCCCCTAATGCCAGGGGCATGTCAGTGGCTCTCCTTGCACTCAATTTACATTGTAACTACCAATACCTATGTAATCTGGTGGCTTGGTGGCTAAAGCCTCGCTTCACACGGCGAGGGCCTGGGTTCGATTCCCAGCCAGGGCAGAAACATTGGGCGTGTTTCTTTACACCTGTTGTCTATGTTCTCCATCAGTAAAATGGGTACCTGGGTGTTAGTCAACAGGGTTTTGACCCTTGGGACACTGCCCTTTAATCTGCCCGAAATGCTCAGCATAACAAGGGACTTTCTATATAGTAATATGTCATTGATGTAAATGGGCCTGTATACCATGTACATGTGCTTGTAGTAAATAAAGATATTATTATTATTATTATTATTACTTTACTTTACAAGTTACAAAGGTAATGAACTCACAAGTTACAAAGGAAATGAACTCACAAGTTACAAAGGTAATGAACTCACAAGTTACAGAGGTAATGAATCATGTAAGTAAATTTACTTACTTACGTTTATACATGGTTATAATCATGAACAAATTATAAAGTAATGAAAATTCACTAGTCTACACCCGGTCACAACTGTAATGAGTTCTTGGTGCAAATTTTAATTGTTTGGGTCACACACACACACACATACATATACACACACACATACACACACACCGGCCTGACGACACTAGAGGACAGGAGGGTTAGGGGAGACATGATAACGACAATAAAATACTGCCTGCGAGGAATAGATAAGTTGGACAGAGACAAGATGTTCCAGAGAGGGGACACATAAACAAGGGGTCACTATTGGAAGTTGAAGACTCCTATGAGTCAAAGGGATGTTAGGAAGTATTTCTTCAGTCATAGAGTTGTCAGGAAGTGGAATAGCCTAGAAAGTGACTTAGTGGAGGCAGGAACCATACATAGTTTTAAGACGAGGTTTGATAAAGCTCATGGAGCAAGGAGAGAGAGGACCTAGTAGCAATCAGTTAAGGGGCAGGGCCAGGAGTTATGAATCGACCCCTGCAACCACAAATAGGTGAGTACACATACACATACACATATACATACACACACACACGCACATACAACAGGCCCAGTTTTCAATCGACATGTGCCTAGGACAAAATGGCAACCAACACACACACGCACATACACACACACGCCCTGATGACATGGTGGTTAGCGCTCTTGCTTCACGCACGGAGGGCCCGGTTCAATTCGGCGGGGCGAAAAATTTCGAAGTGTTTCGTTACACACACACATACATACAACAGGCCTAGTGTCTAATCGACATGTGCCTAGGACAAAATGGTAACTAACACACACACACACACACTTGGCAATGCTTTATTTACAGGGAGCAAAGTTATGGTAGAGTGTAAGTACTGTGACCTTGAGGGCACAAATCATAGTTTCTTTTCAGCGTGTTTAGTAATATCACGTGTGTAGCAAGTGCTTATTCTTTTCTCATGTCTATGGAGCTTAAATGAAGGCATTGTAAAGTTGTCATCTTTTACATAAAAGTATCATGTAAATACACTTTTTGGGTAATCAATTGTATGTACTATATTATGTCTTTTTAAACATGTAGGAATTTGATTATTTTAGCATGTCATTGTAAGCCACGTGTGTGGTAGCAACGTAGGTGAGGGGGTGTAGATTCGCGGAACACCCCGGCCCGGGTCTTTTCCAGATGGTGACATAGCCTTGGTTCCCTGTCTTGGGAGTGTCTGAGACCTATGTCTCCCATGGGAGGAGGTACAAGTACCCCCTCATCGTCTGGGACCAGTTGTCCCCAGGCCTAGCCACGTTCCCCACTCACACGGGGCTCGTAGGGAGAAGCTAGGCCTCTCTTGTCTGCCATCTTCCCGCCCCAGGGAGGCTGACAGGAAGGGCAGTCTTGCGAGCTGCAGATGGTAGCAAGCTCCAGCTTCGGCACCTGCCCTAGAAGGGCTGGGCATGGTGGAGCCCTTCGAAGATCATCGTAGGTGAGATGAAGTCTCATTACCTATTAATTTGCTGATGGGATGCTGTATTTTTGTTGTACGTTTATATTTCATTTTGTATGTTAGGGTTCGGGGTGAGTGTTTGAGGGAGAGGACGTGTGTGAGTGAGGTCCTAGGCCTTGTATCCCAGGACTGCTACTTACTCCACTGACAACTCATCATGCAACTCATATCGTTGGATCGCAGCTGCATTGTTGGGGAACTCTTATGTGTGAGCTGTGACTAGTGATCTACCTAGTTAAACGAAAAGTGTTGGTTTGAAGTTATAGAAGGCCTATCTTCAATACCTCTCGCCTGCCTCTCCCCTCCTTCCTCTATTTAGAACTCAGCCATTCGCCTCTATTTACCTATGGTCTAGAGGCGGACCTTGCCTGCCCACATACTTGCCTGAGTGCCTCTGTAAGTCCTGCTGTCAGCACTCCACGATTTCTCACCCACCATTCTTAAGAATGTGCTCTTGTTATCTGCCTGCAATTTGAAGTTCGGTTTAGGGGTAACATTTTCTGGTTTGGTGGCTAAACCTCTTCACACGGCGAGGGCCTGGGCGATTCAGCCGGGGCAGAAACAGGGGGGGTTTTCACACCATTGTCATTTTCCCCCATCAGAAAAATGGGTACCTGGGGTTTTAGATGGTGTGGTCCCCTGGGACACTGACCTTCCCCAAAATTAATAAAAAGGGGATTTTCTATATATAATATGTCATTGATGTCATGGTGATAAAAATGTATTGTAAAAAATAAATATTATTATTATTTTTTATTATTATTAAAAGTATTGCAGGGGTTTGGTAACTCTTAAAAAGTCTGGCTGTCGTGACCGAGGCACCATCCCCCGTTAATTTTCACCCATATTGACTATGTGAAGAAGGTGAATGTTTGGTGTCGGTAGTGGTTATTTTTCCAGGGAAATGAGTGTTCCTGCCGTCCAGCAAAACCCCCCAATTACTCTTCGAACCGTTGAGGGGAGAAAGGTTAAAAAGCCAAGGCTACCATTCTACATCAACACCCAACGACCCGCCCCGCCCAGTGCCACACTGACAACCCCCTCCCCCCTTTCCTCAGCAAATAAAGCAGTCTCCTTTCTCTCACTCCCCTCCAAAATTATCATCTAAAAATTTTTTAAAAGCGGTTGATGCCCCGGGGACAAGGGGCGAAAAAAGTTTTAAAACCCCTCCCCCCATTTAAAAATCCAGTTGTGGGGGGGCATTTTAAGTGCCATCCACCTGGCTTGAAAAAACATCAGCTGACTCTTATCAAAGCTTTCATTGCTCTCACCCTTTCTGGGGGCAGGAAATGCTCTCGGTTGTGACGCTTGTATTTCCATAGCAGAATGGCGGAAAACCGTAGCGGGAACACTTTTGCATTGAGTTTTTAAAGAATACCAGTCCGATTTTATTCCTGTATAACCCCAAAAACCCATTGAAAATCAAGTATCTATGGGTGGCGCCCGGGAAGCAAGAAAATTTTCGTCAAGCCCCGGGCCAATTATGACAGCTTGTTGATAATTGAGGAAAAAATTTAAAATATAGGCAGTGGTGGTGAGGATGAAAGATGTTCTCAGCAAACATAGGGATTAAATTTCTTTTCCCATTTACCAAAGGGAAAATGATGGGGACCATTTCAATTTGGCGCCCCAACATGCGCAGTTATGGGCGATGGAAGATAAAGATGGGGGAGTGCCAGAGGGAAATATAGTCTCAAAAAATGACTTTAAAAAGCCTATACCCCTACAGGTTTTAAATTTTGAAAAAAGTTGTAAATATCTGGGCAGAGGGGGACACCTTTTGAACCTTAGAGACATGGTGGCGGATTGTGACAGACAAAAGGACGGCGACCGAATGGGAAAGGGAAGGAGGAAAGGAAGCACTACTAAAACCCCGAAGGGGGGGAGAACACAAAGTGGAGTGATATTGGGGGCTGTGACGAGTGTCTCACGTTATCGGTGGGCACAGGACACCTTGGGGAATTGGTGAGGGGGGTGCCCTTTGACTTTGATAAAAAACGGCAATCCGAACGGTGAGGTTGTGGATGGTTCTAACCCCAAACAGGGGGGGGGAACAGTGCAGGGAGTGGGGGAGATATTATGGAGGGGGGGAGACGGGGACGACACCCTGGAGAAGGGTTTTGGGGGGGGGCAGGTGATGATACACAATGAGGACAGGGACTCAGACATGGAGGTGCATACGGACTCGGAAGAGATCCATGGCCATGGGGGGACGACGCCCTTCCCCCGGCCAAGATATGTAAAAGATGTTGACTTAAAGAACGGGAAAAGAAAATCAAAACGGAAGGGGGAAAAGATGTTAGGAAAGGAAAAAAGAAAGGAACAGGACAAGGTATCTAAAATTAAGGGGAAGAAAACAGGACGACCCAAGGGGAAAACCCCCTTTAATGTTTTCAGGAGTTTAATTTTAAATGAAAATAGCTAAGGCAGAATAAAAGGAAATGGTTGGAAAAGTCTTCAAAGATATGCTGTGGTGTGCTTTAACAGGAGCAAAATTTAAAAAAAAATTATGGGAGAAATTTGCTTTGCCGGGAAAGGTGATGGGGAGGCAGGGTTTTTCGGGTGGGTGGGTCTTAATTAAGAAAACAGCCCTTTTATTGTTGAGATGGGAAAGGGAGGTAGAAAAAGGTGGATGGCATGGGGGGGGTTTGGGGTTTCTTTCTTTGGGGGTGTATCCCCCGGTTTTGTAATGGAGGGAAAGGGGGGTATGTGGGGAACCCATTTAATTTATTTATTGAGGGTGCCTGAGGAGTATTGGGGGGAGATAACCATTATAAGGGGAGGGGGGGAACCCAAAAAAAGGGGAAATGTTTTATGTTTAAGGGATTTGCGGGAGTGGGGGAGTGGTTGATGGTGGGAGGGGGTTTGATTGATTACATTTTTGTCCGCGAGTATCCCCCGCTGGATCGAATATATTTTTCCAGGAATAAGTGTGGGGGTTAAATTGATGAGGATTTTCACCATAGGGTGTGTTAATTGGATAAGGGATGGTGAAGTGGTGTGTTGGATTTTGGGAAATTGAATGGAAATTTGGGAAAGGGGGAAAAAGAATGTATAATTTTGGGAATGGGGGGAAACTTTAGGGGAAAAAGGTCGGTTAGGGGAGGACATAGTTGGGGGGGTAGACGTAAAAACCTGCCATTCAGAAATATTATAGGGTAAGGGGAAAGGGGGAGGTAGAGCAATGGGAAATATGGGGCAAAAATTTTTGGGGGGACAATTGAGGGCTGCACGGGAGGGAAAGATAAACAGATGGTGGAAAGGGAAAATATTAAAAGAAGGGTTAAGGAAAACAAAATGGGTTTTATGCAATCCGTGTGAGAGGAGGAAAGGGAAAAGGTTTTTGTGGGGGGGTAAACCTTGGCGGGTGGAGAAATATAAAATGGAAAGGTATTTAATAAACACTTTTAAGTTAAAAATGAAATGAGGATATAAAAAGGGGGAAAAATGAAAAAAACAGAGGGAATGAGTATGTATGCAGTGTATGGTTTCGAGAATATTTTTTAAACAAATTTTGGAGTGCATAAGGATGGAGTAAGCTATTAGATAGTGTTGAACTTTTAACAAAGAAATAGGATGGGGAAAGGGGGGTTAATAAGTGAAAATGAGATTTTAGAAGTTAAAGGTATGAGTATGCGTAAGTCCCCGGGTAGATGGTTGCAATACTTTTTGTGGTGAATTGGGAAACATTAAAGGAAAGTGTGGTGCGTTTATTTTGGTTAAGGAAAAAGGATGCATGGGTGAATCTCAAAAAACAGGGGGTAGTGTTGTCTAAGGGTGGGGTTGGGAAAACTATTTGGAATTTGGGCCCGTCGTGATGTGGCGGATTTTGTTGTTCGAAAAGGGAAAGGATTAAGAAATATGGTTAAAGTTAAAAAAAAATTATTCGGGGGGGTGTAAAAAGGGGTTTCAAGATTTTATTTTTTTTTAATGGAAAAAAGGGAAATCTTGGCAGGGATTGAGGCGGGGATGGGGTTTAAGGGGAAAATTTTTGGGGCATTAGAAAACAGGGTTTTGGTGAGGAATATGGTGGGGAATTTTGTATGTGATGGGGTTTGGAGTGCAAGTGGGTGGGGAATAGGTGGAAATGTAGGGGGAAAGGCTTGACAGGGGTGTCCCTTGTCTCAAATGTTATTCCTTCAAAAATCCGATTATCAAGTGGGAATGAAGGGCAGGAACAGGTGGGGAGGGGTTTGGGGGTGTAGGGGGCAAAAATTTTTGGATACGTGGATGACACAACTATTTTGGTGAAGTGTGAGGAAGAGCTGGTTAGAGTAAGTGGGTTTGGGGGAATTTTAAGGCAACAGGAATGAGCATAAATTTGTGTAAGTCAAGTTTTTGAGATAAAGGGGGCTTTGGGGGGGAGGGGATGGGGAGAATGGGTTGGAATGTGGTTGAAAACCCAAGATTTTTTTATGTGTTTATGGATAGTTATGAAGGCCAATAAATGCAGAGAATGAATAAGAGGCCAATGAGAAGGATGGGGGGTTGGATTAGGGGATACGACTATTTTTCAGAGGTTATTGTGGTAAACACCTTTTGTATAGTAAAATTTGGGATGTTTGGGCATTTTCCCAAATTTTTAAAAGAAAATGTGGTTGGTTTCATGAGAAAGTCTTGAAAGGGGGCATGGGGATATGGAAACACTTTGGGGAAGGATTTGGGGGTGAAGAAAGTGGGTGTGGGGGTTTTAAATTAATTTTTAAATGCGCAAGGGGGAAAGTATGTCAAAGGGTGTATCTGGAAAAGGGGGGCCAATGGGAAAAAGGGAGATAATTTATGCTAATGGGGAAGTGATGGCGAAGGATTTAGTAATTTGGGGGATATGGCACAATGATGATGAAACCCCCAAAAGGATCAAAGTTTTGACATTGGAAAACTGGTGGGAGAGTTTGGGATGGGAAAATTTTAATTTCCCCGAAAATTGGGTAGGGGGAGGTTTAAAAGGGAAAGAAATTTAAACCAAAGGGGGAAAAATGATGACAATTCTTGGGGAAAATTGGCTTCGAAATCAGCGTTTTTAAAATGGGGGTGCGGGGGCGCTCGATTTTTTTGTGGGGGAAAAAACACGCCCATCATGGGGTGATTTTTGCGAACATCTGGGGGCTATCAGGGATGGCTATGGTTAATAAGGATGATGGGGGGGGGTGGGGTACATCCATTGAAATTCTGAGTTTAGATATAGGGGAAGAAAGGAACAGATTTCGTAGGTTTTTTAAAGGGAGTTGATTTTTAAAACCTCTGGGGGAAAGAAGGAATGACTGGACAGGAACGGATAAAGGGGCCCTTGGGGAAAAGTCCCAACTAATGTAGGAATAGGTTAGTATATGGAACGGGATGGACAAAGGGTTTTTAGGATGTGTATGGATTTTAGGTACAACAGTTGTTGGGTTTTCGATGACGGAGGTGAAGAGGGGGTGTTCTTCGGGGGTGTGGGGTGTTTAACAAAAATTTGTGTTGGCAGTACGGTGACAAAGGGGAAAAAATTTTTTTTACAGATGACCATAGGGGTTGTATTTTGGGGAAAGGGAATTTGGGAAAGTTATTTAAAGGGAAAATTAAATGGTTTTAAAAAAGGGGTCCCGTTTTTTTTTGTATTTGATGTTTATTTTTTGTTTGCCTGCTTTGCATTTTATGGATTTTGGGTTTCAGTATATAATCTACCTGTGTACAGGATAAAAATTTAAAAGGAAAATTTTATGTATCACTGGTGGGAAAGGGGAAAGCTAAAAACATATATTTGATTGTAATCATATTTGGTTTTGGAGACATAGCATACTTTTTCAGAGGGGAACACTTTTTATGTAATAGGGAATACTGTTTTTACCTTTTTTATGGATAAAATAATGTCCGGGAGTTTATTTGGATTGGTTCAACATAATTGATACGTAGCATGTTGCATTTAAATTTTGTATAGGGGATAAAGAAAAAGTAACTGTGTGGGGATTTGTGGGCGAAAAGTGAGGGCCGATGAATTATGAATGTTCTCTGAATAAAAGCAAAAGGGGAAATAATATTGTTTAAAAAACCTTTCTGTATTTTTTATTTATTTAAGGGGTGATCCAGTTTGAGAGTTAGTGTGCACAGTTATAGGGGGTGCACAGTGACTGGGTGTCAGTGGGCAGTTATGTTTTTAGTTTCATCTTAAACAAAGGGGGGTTTAGGTTACCTGTGCTATTCTTAACTAAATATATTGGTAGTGGGTCCCAAAAATTTATATAACCATGTTTTTTGTGTTTCATTTTTTTTAATTTATTTACTGTCAGAAGGGAGGATCATAGACAAAAAAGGGGAAAAACAGTTAGATTTACAATTTTTGGATTAAAAGGGGGGGGTTGTTTTGATAATTATTTTTATCACAAAAATTTGGGGGGTTTATGTTAGGGAAAGGGCAAGGGGGGAAAATTAATCTGATTGTTCATCGAGGGCCTTTTATATGTTGAGTTCACGGCGATAAGTTTGTATTATCCAGGGTTTTTGGGGTTTCATGTTTTGACTATGGGTTTTTTTTGTTCTGAGGCACCTTTAAGTAATGGGAAAATTTGATTGTGCTAAGTGAATGTAATGAGGTGAGGGGCAAAAAAAAAAAACTATAAGCACATGGACAAAAATCTACTTATCTCTTTGGTGTTTCTCAGATATAAAAAGACCTAAAGGGTGCTATCGGGGGTACCCGTTCATCTAAGTACAATTGAACAAACACCCACACTTACAAGTAATGATCAAAAGGTATGTGAGGAGCTCAACTTGAGGTTTAAGGAAGTATTCACAATGGAGGAAGGGGGCGTGGGAACAGGACATTTCGTCACCAACAAGGATGTACCAAGTGCTGAGGGCACACACAACTGAGGAGGAAGTGAAGCAGTACTCAGTGCCCCTCGATACCTCAAAGGCAGATGGGTCCGGACAATATCTCCGTGGGTTCTTCGGGAAGGAGCTGAGGTACTGAGTGTGCCACTTATCACAATTTTCAACACATCCCTTGAAACTGGGCAGCTACCTGAGGTATGGAAGAAGGCCAATGTACCCCCATTTTTAAAAAAGGAGACAGAAAAGAGGCACTAAACTATAGACCGGTGTCACTACATGTATAGTGTGCAAAGTCCTGGAGAAAATCATCAGGAAAAGAATGGGGGAACACCCTGAGCGGAACAGGATAATAAACACCAGACAGCATGGATTCCGGGAAGGCAAATCCAAAAAAAACCTCCTAGAGTTCTATGATAAAGTAACAGAGGTAAGGCAGGAGAGAGAAGGGTGGGTTGATTGCATTTTCCGGGACTGCAGGAAGGCCTTCGACACAGTTCCTCACATGAGATTAGTAAAGAAGTTGGAAGAACAAGCAGGTATAACAGGAAGGGCACTGGAATGGATCAGGGAATACCTCAAAGGGAGGCAACAACGGGTCATGGTGCGTGGTGAGGTATCACAGTGGGCGCCTGTGACGAGTGGTGTACCGGGCAGGGGTCAGTCCTAGGACCAGTGTTTTCCCCTGGTTTATGTAAATGACATGACGGATGGGATAGACTCGAAGTTTTCCCCTATTGCGGATGATGGAAAATAATGAGGAGAATCACATCAGAAGAGGACCAGGCAGGGCTGCAAACAGACCTGGACAAGCTCGACATCGGGTCTAGCAGTTGGCTTCTGAATTCAATCCTCCAAATGCAAAGTCATGAGGATCGGAGAAGGGCAAAGAAGACCGCTGACAGAGTACAAGTTAGGCGGACAAAGGCTACAAACCTCGGCAAAGGAGAAAGACCTTGGAGTGAGTATAACGCCGCACGTCTCCGGAGGCACACATCAACCAGATAACTGCGGCATATGGGCGTCTGGCAAACCTTAGATTAGCGTTCCGTTACCTTAAAGGAATCGTTCAAGACACTGTATACCGTGTACGTCAGGCCCATACTAGAATATGCAGCACCAGTCTGGAACCCACACCTGGTCAAGCACGTAAGGAAACTAGAGAAAGTGCAAAAGGGTTTTCACAAGGTTAGTTCCCCCAACTCAGGGTCTTCCCCTTAGAAAAAAGGTTGAGGGAAATAGGACTAACAACACTGGAGGAAAAAAGGGGCAGAGGAACATGATAACGACATACAAAATACTGCTTGGAATTGACAAGGTAGAATGACAGGTTGTTTTGAGAGGGAACACAGAAACAAGGGAAAAACTGGAAGCTGGATCAGTGAGTCAAAGGGATGTCAGGAAACATTTCTTCAGCCCCGGTAGTCAGGAAGTGGAATGGACTAAAAAAAAATAGTGGAGGCAGGAACCAACATAGTTTTAAGCAAGGTATGATAAAGCTCTGGAGCAGGAGAGCAGAGACCAGTAGCAGACAGCGAAGAGGCGGGGGCCCGGAGCTGAGTCCCCCCCCTGCAACCAAATTTTGGGGGGTAAAATTGGGGGGGGAATTTGAAAAGAAAAACATAGGGAACGTGTGAGTTACCTAGGATGCCCAAAAAAAGTCAAGTGATTTATCTCATTGTCTTCAAAATAGTTTATTTTTTTTGTGTGTATGTATATGTGTATATGTGTGTGTATTTTATATATATGTATGTTTTATATGTCCTATATGTATATATGTAATTTGTTTGGGTGTGGGAGGTTTTTCCTTTACCATCATTGTGCAATGTTATCATTTCAAGTTAAATTTTTTTGGGGAAATTTCTTTTTTTTGATCAATATTACCCCCCCATACTACCCCCTCTTTATTCTCATCTTGGGGAGGGGATTAGGTGTAAGACCTTGTCTGTACAACCCCCTTATTGTACCATATTATTACTGTGAGTTTAAAAAGTTTTTCACCCCGACAAACATGGCAACTGCCCAAACGAATATATTTCCAGGTGATGACAATGATGATAGATTCCAATCTTTATAAGTAAACAAAAAGGAAAAAAAAAAAGGGCTAGAGCCCAAAAGAGTCAGGCTCACTTGACTCGTAGGCAATGTAACCCCGGGCGTCCATGGTGCACACGGGGCAAAAACCCTTCTGGGGAAAACTGTGTTGCTGAATTCCCCGGGGGAAAACCCGTTTCAGGGTAGGTGTGAAACCAATGGCAGCGCCCGGGGACACCGGGGAAACGAAACCCCCCTTTGGGAAAAAAATCACACAACTTTGTGCTTGTAGAACAGAAAAAAAGAACTGATCAGTGATCTACTTAACACAACCTATGGAGAATTAAGCTGTTTCCCCTCCATCAGACACTTAAACACTTTTAAAAATGGGGCCCATTAATTTTGGGGAACCCTTCGACATGGACCCACCCCTTTTTGACTCTAAGCGAGCATATCAAAAACCCAAAAGGGCCAAAGGAAAACCCCCCCAAAATTATTGCCATTGGGGTTGGCCCTGCCCCCCTCCCCAAAAATCCCCTGGGTGCCTGGCCTATGTTTCCTACCCATCTACGTGTCCCCCCCCCCTCAACGTAGGTGTTACAAATCCAAAACCCCATGGCCATGTGGCAGTAGCCTGTGGAATACTACATTCTTGGTGTGGTGGGGGTTTGGGAACATTCCACTAAAAATCACAGTAGGCTTTAAAAACCAAAATTAAAGTGCATTAACTGTTAAAGAAAAGGGGGGTTACAGTCTCCCAAAAGGTTTTGCAGTCGGAACCCAAACAACCTTCGACGTAAAAATGACAACAGCCTTTTTGGGGACAGGACGAGGCCCCCCAGTCTACCACAACCAGATGGGGAGACTGAACCCTGGGAAAGTGTGGAGGTCCAACCTCCTGAAATGATTCTGGTGATACCAGGGCCCCATACACCAAATTGTGGAGGAGCGCCAACCTGCTAGCACAGGGGGAACTACTGATTTTAAAACCCTCCATGCATCCTTTTTGATTTTTGGGATAAGCATGTCACTCCTCCCAATACAAAATCCCAAAAAGTCAGACGGATACACATGAACCCCCCTGGAAGCTGGAGATGAGTCAGATGCACAGACCCCCCCCGCAATGAATGATGAGGTAGTCATCCCCGGCCCCCAAAAAAAGGGCACTGATTTAACCCCAAAGACATGTTAAGGTTATAGGTGTTACAGAAAGAACTAAGTCAGGTGACCTTTTCCTTGGAGAGGCATTTGTTCCCCCTGCCTTCCTTTTAAATTATAACAAACTTGCGGAAAAAAATTAAAAGCATCTTGAACAGACCCCGACAATTTTAAAAAATATATGTAGTCAAGATGATGCTCCTGAGTGTTTGGGGGAATGCCAAAAGTGCATCAAAAACCCCCGGGGGTTCAATTTCAACCCATTTTAAAAAAAACCAAGATTTTTGGCTTCAAAATTTCCCCTTGAACTTGCTGAAAGATAAGTTTACAAACTATGCTATTTGTTTTAAGTGTCTGCACACTGTAGGCAAAGCATAATAGTCTTACCATCTTATAAAAAAGATTGAAAAAACTCACTACAATGGATAATTTAAATTTTTTTTTCATGGAACATTGCTTCTATTAGGAAGCGGTTGCCTGACTTACATCATATTAGTGCAAAAAAGAGTATTGATGTCATCTGTTTGCAGGAATGTAGACTAAAAATGGGGTACCTCCACCAAAGTTGTCTGGATATGGGGCTTATAACTTAAGGTCAACCAACTGTTTTGTGATTTTGGGGGGAAAGAACTTGCCACATTCACCCTTTTCCCCCGCAGGTCGGTAAACATGCGGGATCATGGTGTCAAGTATACGCAGGCGTTTTTTTCCTTTCATTTTTAACCTTTTTTCCCCAAAAAAACCAGCTTCGACCTGATGTTTTTTCCAGATCGCATCAATAATGAACCTCCCTTTTATACTTGGAGATTTTAATCCCCGACATAAAATATTGGGGGTCTAAAACAAACACCAATGGAACTAAACAAAAAAAATTTCTAAATGAGCATGATAATGTTCGTATTGTAGGCACAATTGAGCCCCTCACATATATGGAGGCTTTTAGATCTGTCCCTTGGATTTACCCTTATACGATGCATGACTCTGTTATAGTTGATGATCTTCTATCTGATCCCTTTCCCAAGACTCACAACTGTCAATCTTGATCATATCTCAAGAAAAAAAGGAGCTAAATCGGAGGAAATTTTTTTTTAACCCAAAAAGGGGAAAAATTTATTAACCATTTTATCAATGGTATAAAATTATAAAACCCACTGGCACAAAAATTCAAATGATCTAGTTACTGCTATTGAGATTACTCACAGATCAAGTGGGCAGGAAAAGAAAATATAAACCTTCCACTAGAAATGACAATAAAAAAAACCCAAGTAAATATTATAATGACCCACAGCTACCAATCTAAACATGCAGCCAGGGGAGGAAAAAAATACCCGTAGTGTAGAACCTAGACCTTCTCCCCAACATTCCGCTGCACTAACAAATGCAAGAAATAGAAAGCAAGAACTTAGGCAACAAGGGTGGGAACAATTGTTAATGGATTAAATAGGTTTTACCCTTTTTAATCTGGCATGGAAAGGGGGCAAATAAAAAAAACCCGGAATAAGACTGGCAATGTTGCTCATCCCCCTTTTCCCTTGAAAAACAAAAAACCTCATAAATGACTGGTTAAAAAATTCAAAAAGGATGAAAAAACCGTTCATATTGAGAAAACTTAGAGAGTGCTTCTTTTAAAAAATGTTGGAACTGAAATTTTATACCAAAAAAAATTTATGAGTGGGTTTCCCTTCACAGAGTATGAATTAGATAACGCATTAACCAAAGGTCGATCAACTGCTCCCCCGGGGAGGATGGTTAAAAACCATGATATTCTCAGAACTTTTAAGGCACGTGCCTTTTAACCTTTGTTAAACTGTATAAACCGTTAATTGAGGGAGTTCTTCCTACTTCCCCGGGGCCCAAAAGTCTCATTGTGCCTATCCCTTTTTCCCCAACAACCTGATACATTTAGACCGATCTCCTTAACTAGCTGTCTTTTTTTTAAAATTTTTTTAAAAAATGATACTTTTAAAAACTGTACTATAGAATCAGACACCAACTTCCCCCCCCTCTATGGGTTCATGAAAAAGGAAGAGGGGCAGGTTTTTTCTCCACCTTTCTCACCTCCCCAGACCTCTATGGTTTTTCCCACATTTCTTGATCTAAAATCTGCAATATCGCGAACAGAACTGTTATACCCAAGAACTAGCCAAAAAAAGAATATTGGTGGTACCCTTTCCTGCGGGGTTTTTGGGGTACCTGTCAAACAGGGGGTTTTTAACTGTCCTCTACCAAGGCTTTAGAAGCGAGTCTAAAGAAATGCCCCCAGGTACACCGTAGGAGGAGTTCTCAGCCCCAAAGCTTTTAAAATTCTGATTAATGCCCTCCTAAATCCCCCCACCTGCCTCACCTAAACATATAGCTATCATGCTGATGACATCATGATCCATACAACAGGGAAAAAGGGGGCCGTTTTAAAAAAATTTAAGCAATTTGTAATCGAAGGCCTCATAATATTTTCCCTTTAAAAAAAAAAATTTAAAAGCAAACGACATCCCCCCCCCATCTATTTGCAGGGTAAAAATTTTTCCCCTTAAAACTTACAGATATCTTGGTGTAATGTACCCTTTACCCAAACTACTATACCACAACTAAATAAAAAAGAGATAACTAAATGCTCAAAAAGGGGTTTTTCTGGCTACAACCCCAACTATGGTGCTAATGTGAGAATCGCAAGAATGATGTACATAGCCTATATTAGGTCCTTTTTTATTTTGTTCCCCATGTTGATATTAGCTGGGGAAAAAATTTTTCCGCCCCCGGGGAAGCAAATAAACTCTCAGAATTCCACGTCCCAAATCTAAAAAAAAGGGTTTTAATATGAGGAAGGTTTTGGAAAAAATATCAGTTTTTGGGTTTTTTTAGATTAACACTGTACGGGGGAAAAAATTTTAAAAAAGAACCAGACACTGTCACAATAAATCTTACTAAATGCCCCCGGGAAAAAATCTCACAGATCTAAATGGATTGGGGAAAAAACAATTACTTTAAATTTTACAACTGCATGAATTGTATCATTTTAGCAAAAAGGGCATTTCACCCCCCCATGGAAGATTTTTCTTTTTAAATCACATCCCCGCAAGTCCCTCCCAAGAAACTCATTGAGAAAACCCTTCCAAACCCCTTTTAAAAACCCCAAAAGAGGAAATTTCGCCTGGGGTGGTAGAAAATTTCCCCAAGTTATATACATGGGGGGTCTAAACGGGGGTCTTCTGGCAGGGCTTCATCTGCTCTTTCCACCTCCTAGTTAAAAACAATAAAATTTTTTTTAACTAGGCATAAAAATTAACAAGGGGCTACACTACAAACTGGGTTTTTTGCAATCCTTATGGATAAAGCTAACTTATGACACTGGTTTTCTCTATCATCTTTTTGATTCTATGTCATCATTGGGCTCTTGACTCATATAATGACTCTTTTAAAGCATGCTCATTGGAAAGCCAGGTATAGATCTCAAAAAACCCCGGGCAAAGGAATTTTTTTTTTTTTTTTTTTTATTGAAAAAAAAAAGTATAACATATACAAAATTTAAATACCCCAAAGGAAAATATACAATAAAGGGGAAACAAAAGAAAAGGAAAACCATCATCCCAAATACTGTGTAAAAAAATACATTTTTTAGTCAATATCATTACAACAACTCAACACAACCACACACTAACTAAAAAGGGCGGGTACCCCCAAAGCCTTACACAAAAACCACACCCTGAAGGGGGACACCCTTTTTATATACATTATGAGAACCCCCAAAAGGGCTCGAGACCAACTCGGATTCAAAAGTTTTAAGTGATACATCAATACTAAACCACACATCAAAAAACCCCCAAAGGACAATGTAAATGCCCCTTCCCCCTACGTGCATAAAAACACAACAACAAACATTGTCCCCCCCGCTAAAACCTCGACCCCGCCAAAAACGAGCCCCCAACCGCAGTAATGCCTCCTCCCCCCCCGGGGGAAACCCGCGGATCCCCCCGACACTCAAAGGGGCCACAAGCCCCCCCTGGTGAAATCCCTGTAACCCACAAAAATCCCTCACCCCCCTTCCCCCCCTAGGGTCCCTATTTCGGGTTCGTTCTTAAAACCCCCCCATGCCACCGTCGTTTACTAACCCCACCTCATACCCATGAAATGAAAACAAAATTCCATTACATGCCATGCCCTCAACCTCCCCCCCCCATCCTCCACACCAAACAAGTGCCCTCAACACTGACAATCCCCCCCCCTAAAAATCACCCCCCAACCTTCCCTCACAACACCCAAACGCTCACAAAAATAACACATGAAAAGCTGTGTCATCCTCCCCAAACGCACATCCCCTCTACCCAAGACCTCTGTTAGTAAACCACCCTGACGGAAAACCCGAAAAACCGGAAAAAAAACCCCCCCACTGGACAAAACCCAATCTCCCCAACCCCCCCCAAATATCCTTCCAAAAAAGGGGGCCCCCTTTCCCCCCCTGCCACCTCCCGAGACCCCCCTTCTCAAGAGTCCGACCCCCAATTTAAGGATCTCTAAAATAAGTGGACCCTAACATGTCCTCCATTCCCTTTTAACCCTCCCTCCCCACCCCCCTTTTTCCTCATCAGAAGCCCTATCCCTCCCCATCCCCAACCGCCTCAGGTAACCCCCCTTCACATAAACACCTTCAATTCATTCCTGGAATCAACCCCGCCCCCCCCTGGGGGGAGAAAACCCCCCCTTTAACCCAAACCAAAACCCGTCCCCCAAAAAAAACGAAAAAACCCACAAAAACTTTTAACGTCCCCCCGCAACCCGGGTAAAAGGGCCCCATGCCATATTTTCTATATAGCAAACGTTAACCACTATTCCCGTTGGTGCAGCGGAGATGGGCCTCAAACCATCTAATCCCCAACACCCTCTGTCTACACCCTCCGATTAAACCCCCTTCCCCCGCATCCCTCATATCCCACCACAAATCTTTACCCGATCCACTAAACACCACCTTCCACAAGAACCCCGCCCACCATCCCCCCGTCCCCGAATCTCAATTTCACTTATCCTCATTTCATTCATACCCCTGCCCAAAACCTTGACCCTCCCCACTCTAATCCCCCTTTCCACAAAAATCGTCGTGTCATCCACAAGCCCACTATACCAGGGTTCCCAACACCCAGATCCCCCTTTCCCTGCCCCCGCAGGCGCTTTACCCCTTAAAAAGGGTCCTGCAGGCAGCGAACATGAGACAGTGGCAACCCGGGGGTAAACCCCT